>VDFB02245239.1:0-11397 GCA_007258455.2 Sequoia sempervirens | reverse complement strand
TGATATCAAGTCCTACATACCCTCCATCTGTCACCCCATGCATGTCATTTTCACATCCTTCAAGATTCGCTAAATTTTGGACCTGACTAGGGGCAATTCTTTATCACCTAACTGCAATGGGTATCGCACATGGTCCTATCAATCATAAAATGTCATGAAAAAACACCTAAAAATAAAAAAATGTCCTGAAGAAATCCAAAAAAATCAAAATATGGAAAAAACACAAAAACATCCAAATAACATGTCAAAATCCCAAAAACAGAGTCACATTTCATCATGTCAGTCATGTCAGTCAAGTCTCACTCATATGTCGAACTACATTGTCTCTGCACATTTTCTACGTAGGCAAGGCTCATCTTTGAGCCCCCGAGACATTAGGTCAGCCCTTTTAGGTTTGTCAAAATAAAAATCATTTCTCAATCTTTGGTCATGTCAAACTATGAGGTCTCTGAGTGTATGAAATAGGCAAGGCCATCTGTTGATGAGCCCTCGAGGCCACACTAGGTCAGTCCATTAGGGTTCATGACACAACACTAGCACACACATCAAAAGTCTACAAGACAAACACAACACTTCAAAATAGAAAAACTCCTAAACCAAACTCTAGCAACCATTTAATCAACATGTCAACATTGACATGTAGTCAGTTTTGTCAAACAAAAGTCAAACTTAATCAATTTTAGTCAACCTCCATCAAAATATGTCAAATTGTAATCTCTTGGTTATTCTTCAGATGTGTCCTTCTGAAGGATTGCCTCTGTCATTTATCTTTACCTTAGGATGTGTCCTTCCTGGGTATTGTCACTATCATATGGCAGTTTGAAGGATTCTCTTGACATTCAAGGATTGATCCTCTTGACATCAAAATTATTCAGGATATTTCCTTCTTGAATTTGGCACACTCTGACAATCGACACTCTGACATCGTCAAACATGACACCTTTGGCATTCGACATTGTCAAACCTTGGCATCTTGACATCAAAACACTTGACACTCAAACACACTTGACAAACAAAACATTTTGACATCCACACACTTGGAAAACACTTGGAATTTTCAATTTTCATCATGTTACTAGTTCCTCGAGGATGTCCTAACACTAGGATTTAGAGGAAAAATGACGTATCATGATGATTATCTTGTCTTTTCTTTCTAGCAGTCATGTTGCTAGTTCCTCGATGATGTCCTGACAATAGGATTTAGAGGAGAAACGACGTTTCATGACTTGTCTTCCTTGTCTTTCTTGCTTGTGGTTGGTTGTGACAAAAAGACTGGGGTAATTGTGCTCTTAGTATGAGTCATGATCATCCTTTTCTGTGACTGCCTATTTCATGTGATGGTTCAACCTTGCACACCATCAATCTATGTCATATCATGGTGTTTGCTGGCCATTACAATAATCTTCCCAATGATGATTAAGAGCAATGACTATTGTTTCTTAGGAAAAATGTTGAAGGATTTCTCTCATCATACTAACATTCGTCTCCTTTTCTCTTGTCATCTCTCTTCTTCTATCTCCTGATGATATCCTATGACATACAAAAATATATTCGCATACATAATCATATAGGAATTACACTAAGTTCATTACACATTGGCATTCGGTTACATTAACATATAGTCACATCCATACATTCATATATCATAAAAAGACAAAGTAAACATGTCATTATCCATATCATCACATTTATCATTCACATAAAGCATCACATGTCACATTATCCATACATAGTATTGTCATACATTAATGCATCCATAATCATAGACAAGGCATTCATTAGAGTCAAAACATTATGCATAACACTCATCATCCATGTCATAGTATCATCATGACATATAAATAAACATCACATCATCATGGCATCTCATCATAAACAACCATCATAAATGCATACATGCATGGCATATAAAAGACATCATCATAGGAATCATAAATGCGTAAATCATATACATGAGCATAATAGAACATATAGATTGCATCACCACATAACATAAAGCATATAGGCCACCTCAAAAAAATCATGTCATAGGATAGAGTCACGAGATATCCCAAAAATAAGAGCTCGCAAGCTCGATGGTCAAAATATAACTGTCATAACATAAATGTCTAAATGTCTTGATGCAAGATAACAATAAAAATGTCTATGCCGAGCTCTCCTCATCCCCTCGAGGAGAAGATCTAGGGGATCAATGCTCTATGAAGGGAATTGATGCCATCATGCTCACTGTGCTTGTTCCTGGGAAGCTGAAGGATCTGTCACTAGAGGCTAACTATGCACTGACCTGTGAACTGAACCTGTGGAACCATGGTTGTGACTCGACCTATTCCCTGAGGAGTTCCTGTGCGAGTGGTGAGATCTATGCCCTGATGTGTGCCCTAATGAGGTGGAACCACTCACACTACTTTGGTTATGACTACTGTGAGACCTGTTGTTGCTCCCTAATCCTGACCCTGTGCTACTATAGGATCGAGACAATCCAGGCTCCCTCTGATCAGCTGACACTGTCCTCTCATATATCATCCTATGTTGACTTGTGCCTCAATCGACTCCTCCTCGCCAACTCACTCACCACCACACATCTATGACAAGCCCCGAACACGCCTTCTACAAATCCCGGCACCAGCCTCCTAACATTTGATCTATGCCTCATCCCGCTTGACCCATGTCATCTCTAACTCGGCCCCCCAAGGGATCTTAATCTATGTAGTGGTTTGATCCTTCGACGCATTTACCTGATTTCAGATTTGCGGTCCGAGGGATTATCCTCTTCTACTATTTCACGGAAGCACTTTATTTATCGACTTTATTGTCCCGACCTCTTCTATATCCTTCTCCAATAACTTCTTTACCGATCTCTCTTTGCCGAACTCTAATCTCTCAATTCTTTCCTTTGTTCTTCCTTTGACTCCTCTGGAGATATTGTATTTTTTCGAAGCCGATTTTTTCCGGAAAGATTGAGGAATTCAATTTTAATTGTTTTCGACGATTTCCCGGATGACTTCGACGATCTCGATCCTTTTCCGCCGGATTTTTGATTTTCGACCCGGAGCGCGATTGACATTTATGACTTTATCTTCCGGATCCATTTTGTTGGTCCATTAATATCTATCAAGGGGACCGGTCTATGACTCTACCACCACAGATCAAAATCTGTCATAGTCTTTGGATCTACATGCCACCCTCTCCATCCCCACTACTGAGCCACTAAACTATCAATCTGCTACTCTGCAAATGGAACTAAAATCGTTAGACCCCATGCAGACTCTTGAGATGACTTGGCATACTTCGTTGTGCCCATGGGAACACCCTGCTGCTCATCGAACTATCATAGTACCCCTTGTGGCAGGCACATCTCAATAATGAGTTGGATCTGAACAGTCTGTCCAATAAGATATCTGAACTGTCTGCAAAAACTAAAATGGTGGACCTCATCATCCCACTGACTGCAATTCTTGTACGGCCTCCAGATGAACAATACCATAGTGTCAATCTAGTGTCACCACCAGGCTATCTCTTCGAGCCTAGTCTACTGTAATGTTCCTACATAATAATATACGTATGGCATACCATCTTCCATCTATGGTCTCTAGATCAGTGGATGGAAGAAAGCAACATGCTCCAACCCCCAGATCATAAGTAGCGTCATCCCACAACAAATACTATGTGCTCTCCTATAGGCAACCTCATGTAGATGATGGTATAGCATCCCTAGCAACCTATATATAGTCTTGTCTTGTCTCATCCCCACTAGCACATCACCCTAGTTGATGGGAAATCCATGTCCTCAGTGGTTGGGTATCAGTACTCCTACAATCAATGCACCAACAAGGCATCAAACCGAGGGTAGTGCTCTACCATGAACTCCCAATGGATCTCATACCCATTAATCCCCATTCGTGCACCAGTCTCATCATGATAATACGATGTAAATGTTTGGTACCCCTGGCATGGATCGTACACTACCCACTCTCCTCAAATTGGTAGCCATAAAATCTGGTATACGTCTTTGAGTGTCACTATAGCCTCCCCCATCAAAAAATGGAAGGAGCATGTCTCAGAGTGCCATCTCTCACAAAGTGCAGTCAAAATTCCCCTATTTGCCTGGACAATGGGCATATAGGCAACATAGTATAGTCGCAGTCACATTAGTCGCCATCGCTCCTTGTCCCACAACTAGTCCTAGAATCCATAAGTGGATGGTCTTCTCTCTTGTGTATAAATAGGCGCTAACTGTCTTTGCACATGTCAAAACACACATTAGCACCTTATTGAAAATCATCATTACCATTTGTCTAATTCAAAAGCATTTAAAAATCTGAACTTAAATAAAGTTAGCCTTGGTCAAAGTCAACGTCAAATACGTCGCATTGACTTCATTTGCATCGTGGTTAGGAATTTACATCATTCTGTACCTCAATTTCATCTCGATTTAGCTTTTTTGTTTTCGTCGTTCCAGCTCATGCTTAAGTCTCGATATGGCATGTGCGTCATAATTATTGTTACATTCATCACTCTATTCAAATACATCACTTAAGTTTTTGAATGCATCACAATATTTCGAATGCGGCATTACACCTCTCGTTTGCGGCATGACTTGGAAAATGCGTCTCAATTTTTCGCAAATGTGTCATACCTAATTGACCTACCCTAAGGACCCCTTGCGTTTGCATCACGGTGCATCAAATGCGTCGAACGAAAATGCGAATGCGGCTTATGTGCACGCGTATGCATTGCAGCGCATTCATTCATTGCCCTAAAACCCTAAAAATGACACGCAAAATGATAAAACATGACAAAGTGGGTTAGATGCACTCACCGCTGGCTCCAAGCCCTCTGGCTATTTGTATGTCTGAACAATCTCCCCACAGTGCTCGATCATTGGAATCACCATCTCTGCTAAAGTCCTCTTCACTCTGTGCTCTCAAATTTGCAAAGGGTGAAATGAAAATGAAATGACTTTTCACCCCTTTTTAACCTATTTATAGAGTGAAAATTAGGATTTTACCCTCAAAGATATTACTAGAGGCTCTTTTTGATTGACTTTGACTGCCCCTTTGGTTGTTTTAAACTCCTCATGATCTAAAATTTTTTGTGCCATCACTTTTCTTGTCATCAAATTGACTTATCAAGACACTTTCCAAATTTTCTGTCACCGGGCAAAACTTTGAAATCTCCTTCCCAGCATAGATATCAGACCTTCATGGGGACATGTTTCGACAATTTTTCTTTGTCATAATGCTATTAAGCTGTTATGACAAAGAGGGGAAATGTAGACACATAAAATGGCCTAGGCCCTGTAAGCCTCTATTTTCATCATTTCTTCCTAGCATAATTAAGACATTTTAATTATGTCCTTGGTCCACTTTTGACTACAATTAAATAATTCATAATTATTTAATTAATTAATGTTGTTTTATTCTTTCTTGATTATTAAATAAATAAATTTATTTATTTAATAATGTCATCCTCAATTGTCTAATGTTCTTTTTCCATAATTAAATAAATTTTAATTTTATTTAATTATCTTTTTGTCCATCAAGTTCTCGATTATTTAAATAAGTAAATTTTTATTTATTTATTTAAATATGTCATTAATTCTTTCATTTCTTCTTATTTTAATTTATTTAATTATAGTCCACCTTGGCATTTTCCCTCATTTTAAATAATTAATATTATTTAAGATGGTCCCACTTTCCAATTTTCCCTCTTTTTAGTAAATAATTTGCATTAATTATTTGTTGTCACATGACTCTCCCCTTTGTAATTCAAAATAGTCATTTTCCTCCAAAAATCAAGTAATTTCTATTATTATTTGATTTTCCAACTACCTCTTTTTATGTGCCAATCTTATCTCCTTGTCACATGCATTGTCAACCCTTGATTTTATTTTCTTAAATTGAATCTTGTCCACTCATTTCAAATATTCCCTATTATTTCCCTAACCCTAATTGTGGGTTGTCACATTGAATCTTGACCATTGATTCTAGGGAATTTGTCAACTTTTAATCTTGGCCATTCACTCAAAATTGCATTTTCTATAAAATGGCAGTTTTGGTCTCATTTGGACATCTCATGTCATCTTGCAATCTCATGCTCATATTTTTTCATCTCATGCTCTTGCTATATTGTCATTTTAGGTTATTTTCTACATACTTCATAGGTTGCATAGTTGCATTGTGAGGTCATTTGTTATCAAATCCTTCAAAATTTTCTTAGGGCTTGTCATAGTCATTAGATTGCTCACATAAAATCTGAGGGCAACAACATATTTCCAAAAAGTTGAGAAGGTATAATGGAGTTCAGCCATGGAAAATGAAGACTTTTGGGTGAGATCTTTCATTTGTTTTCATGGTATTTCCTTTGCACTTCATTATTGCTTTGGGTTTTTGTGTTTTGCATTTAATCTACTAACCTTAGGAAAATTCCCTTAGTTATAGATGTTAGTGAAATATTCCCTTGCATCAAAAATTTCAGCTCCCTTAAAAAATTGGTTGTCAGAATATACCATAACCAACAGGAATATGTTATGATATTGCTATCAAGATTCAACCATGTAGTTTTGAGTCAAACTTATTGATCCATGTTTCATGAGTAGTGGCTCAAAAGAACCAAACTCTCATAATAATGAATGGTCCACTTAGCACTCATTGCATCTAGGTGATGCTCATAGAGGTGAAGCACTGGACTGTCCTGAGAGGTCACCCATCCCAGTACTACTCTAGCTCAAGCATGCTTAACCATAGAGTTTTCTCCAAGGTTAATCCCACTTAGCTTGCAACCCCATTTGAAACCTCTGCAAGTAAGTTAAAGCCCATGAACTATCTATTATAGAGCCCCTTTTAGCTCATCAATTGATAAGTAGGGAGGTATTTTCCACAAATGCGGTCAAATTATGATATTGCTATCAATTTTCAACTGTGTAGTTTTGAGTCAAACTTATTGACCCATGTTTCATGAATAGTGGTTCACAAGAACCCAACTCTCATGATAACGAATGATCCACTTAGCACTCATTTCATCTAGGTGATGCTCACAGAGGTGAAGCACTGGGCCTTCCCAAGAGGTCACCCATACCAATACTACTCTAGCTTAGGTGCACTTAACCATAGAGTTTTCTCCAAGGTTAAACCCACTTAGTTGGCAACCCTGTTTGCAAAACCTTCAACAAGTGTTGTGCCTTACGATCCATTCAAAATATGTTGTTTTGTGTCATCTTTCGATGGTCTAAAAAGGTAAAGATATATTTTTTTTGATCATGTCGAATTTCAAGGGTTTCACTAGGAAGCAAGGGAAACACTAATGAAATTTTAAAAGCTAATAGATGCTAGAGTATGAGGCTATTGACACCTTGTGTGGGGCCATCATGGAGCCCTCTAGTACACATGCTTGTGAGGCTTGCTAATGCATGTACTCTACGAGTACCCATGTGAGATGAGCCACCACCCCAAAACAAATAACCTACCCCATTTTTAAACATTTTAAAAAAAAAATTCTAAAATAAAAAACATAATTTGAGAAGGTCCTACCTAATTTTTTGTTTTTTGGGATTTTCATGCACAAGAGTTCGTGCAGGCCCCTATACAAAAATTGCCTCAAAAGCTCCCAACACCAAAATAGGGAAAATTTTATATCAAAATTCATTGAGTTGGCTTCCTAAATGCAATGGTGAGGTCCTTTTGTACTAGAATGCACCTAAAATTTTCCCACCTCTAAAAATTTCAAACAAAAGTAATGGAGATTTCAAATCTGAAGCTTATAACCCTAATTGAAGAAAAACTCAAAAATTGAGAAGGGTTTCACTAATTCCACACTCTAATACCATGTTAGAATTGTGAATAACAAAAGATGTAGTCCATAAAACAATGAACATAGAAAACTTCCATGCAAGAGAGCTACAAACAATAATATGCAATATCCTCAACTAGAAAAGTTATAGAATGAAAAGCTATAATGAATTTCCAGAATCTCCATAAGAGAAGTAAGATAATACAATGAGGGTTGACTGCTTATAAGATAAAAACCTAAATGAGAAAGGGATTAGATAATGACAAGTGTCAACTTCTCATGTAATAAGATAAAATGATTTAGTAATAGCTCAACTAATAAAAGAATAAAAGCATTCCTACGTTTATCTTAAGTGCATGAGAATAAATTAGTCTAATAATTAAATAAATATTAATTAATTATTAGCTAATGTATGATTAATCTAACAACTTTCTTTAGGGTGGAAACATCACCCTATTCATCAAAAAGGACATTATATAGTAATATCCGTTGGTCTTCTTATTTTTATCCATCTCCTAGTTGGGACTTTTATCAAAGTGGTCACAAGACATTTCTGATTTTATTTCTTAGGATGCTAATGAGAGGCATATACTTTCTATCTTATCCCATATTCTATCCTTTTTTCACTTACCTTATTACCCATTTTTATATTCCATTTTCATTATTTTTACCATCCTTTGTTGCATATGATTATTTAATATAAATTAGAAATAATTAATATCAAGTTTTTAAGGTAAAATATAAAAAATAATTATTGATTTGGCCAAAAATAAATTTACATATTAAATAAATGGTTGATATATCAATTATGGTATTTGGTTGCAAAGATAAAACAAGTCATCTATTTGGAGATGTTTTTATACCTACCTACCCCTACATTCATGTGTAGTTACAAACTATAAGTTTTAAAACACACATTGAAAGAGATATGTGAAAATAGAAATTAGTTTGTTAGATGCCTCATTCCCTACATAAAGAATGGCATGAGAAGTAAAGGGGGTAGAGATGGTGTGAGAAATTGTACACTAGAAGATAGCATGGATTTTTTAGAAAATAGCACAAAAAATAAAGATGTAATATAAGAACAAAAAATAGCATGCAAGATAAAAGACACAATATGGATTTTGAAATAAGTATATGTTTTTTATGATTTGAGTTTGTAGAAAAGCGTCTGAGCCATCCCATGAATCAAGAGGAGGGTCCACTCTCATGAAATGACAACGATGCTAATTTTTATCTTTATTTTGTGTGTTTTTGTGTATATTTTATTTTATTTAAATGTTGTAGATTATGACTTGTAAATTAAATTTATTAGTCTATGAAGTGTGATTGGAAATACATATTTCATACTTATTTATCATTTAAATGGAGTTTTAACCCATAATTCCTTGGTACAACCTGTATAGCTGGCAATCTGTACAATTCTTTGTGAATCATGCTGTAATGGGTTTCTATAGTTTTGTGAGCTTTTAAAATTTTGATCATTTTTTATGTAATTAATTCTCATCCAAACTCATGTAACTCTGGCACTCATAATATATACACTAAGACCCTTTCTCTCAAGTTACACCCTTTGATTTGACACCAGAATTAAACCCAAAGGAAATAGTTATTAACACAATCTATCTCCTGATTTTATCCCAGCTTGAACTATTAGACTCTATGAACAAAAATGTTGTGTTAACTTTTTAGTGTGTATACAATCTCATGTTTGAGTTGTATATCACTTTTTTTATGTTGAATTCCATTGAGACTGAAGTTGGCACCAATTTGAGTTTTAAAAAAATTATCCCACTCTGAGACATGTACTCACACCTTTGATAGAAACCCTATTGCATGCATATATACTTTACATGCTTACATACACTCTTGTCATTCTGGACCCATAAGGAGCATAGTTTCAACCTTTGGAGAGGTAGTCAATAATCTAACCCCACTCCTTCCTACCTCCTCTATCTTTCCTATTTATTCAAGGCTCTCATTGTATATTTACACACTCATTTTTGTATGATAGAAATCCTATTGTGCCTATTTGTTTCACTAGTGGAAGGATTTTATTTTGCAATCAGATCTTAGCTTCTCCAACAAAACTATGCATTATCTTTGTGTTGAAATTGAGAATCTAATTCACCTTTCCTTCAAAATTATCCATTCTATCTTATAAGGATGCCAAGATTTTGGCATTGGATTCATGAAGAGAATATGGGATCTACTTATTGATAGAATTCTACTCCTTTAAAGTCTCCATTAAATTCTTTATAGATTTTATATCAATATAAGGTTCATTATATTCATCAAAGAAATTAGTTCCAAAGTCCTTCATAGTAGTATTCCCTAATGTGGCATGGTCATAAATGAAATCATTCAAATCCTTATTCCCACCAACAACAATATTTTCATTAAAATAATTGGTAAACCTCTCCTCATCCTCTAAGGTTGATACTTATTTATTCAATGTAGAGAATGGTAGGTAGAGTAAGATTTGTAAATATTTGTGATCTAATTATATCACCTCACTCTTGAACCCTATGCCTTGTCCCCTTTAGTAACTACTTCTTTTCATTTTTCCTCATTGGAATTCTTAACATTCTTGCTTAGAATCTTATCATTAGTAAACACCATAGCTTTGCCTTTTGCTACCTTGTTATTAGCCTTGTTCTTAGAAGATAGAATCAATGGAGGTTTTTCTCTTTTTCTAGGTTGAGGGGGGTAATATTTTAAAGAGGTTAGAGGGTAATAGATACACCCACCTCAATGGGTGTAGAGGTATCCAAACCCTTGGCCTAACCTTGGGTATCTCTAAGAGAACACATGGCCTTAAGGATTTTCATAGGATATTTTTTACAAATAGAGGGATAAGCCTTCTTCTTCACAATGTTCCTTTGATTCCTTGCACTTACACCAATAAAAAGAGAACCATGTTCAAGATACTAGGGTTAACAAGGTGATTAATGGTAATATTCAAAGGAGTTCTTGACCCTTCCTTATCAAAATATATTAATTTTGAATATAGAATTATTCTTTTTTCCCTCAAAAAAACTAATTAATTTTTAGTGATCAATTAGATAATCATAATTAACTATTAATTATAATTAATTATTACATTCTAATTGAATTAATTATCTTAATTAAATTAATTTTGAGCATCATGTACTTTATCCCATGGATTATAAATTTGTTACACTTCATAGGCCAAGCCCTATTCACCTTTTCTATCACATATTCATGTCAACATGCATACCTTAGTAATACTATTAACCAAAATAATACATTCAATGATAGATTTTCGCATAAAATATTTTAATTAAATCATTAAATATATAATCAAAGCACTTATATTTAAAAAACAAGCATAAATTTATTCACAAAGGGTAGAAATTGGGAAAGGATGAAATTTACAGGTGAAAGGATGAGCAAAGCTTACACAAAGGCTAAAAATACATGAAAAATGGGAACACAAGATACATAAGGGTAAATAAAGATCATCAATATTAGGCTAAGTGTGAACAAAAAAATGAATAAAGATGTAGATGGCTACACAAGGTGTGTACAAAATAAAATTGAGGATAAAATCATATACACATGGGAATAGCTAAAATTAGTGCAAAA
>VDFB02245238.1:0-28926 GCA_007258455.2 Sequoia sempervirens | reverse complement strand
CTTAGATTAGATCTTGCATTCACTTCCATTCATTTTCATTGAATTAGATCTCATTTATGGTCTTTAGTTTGCATTCAAATTTGCATCTCATCTAGGGTTTTAGGATTGCATTGCTTGCATTTTTAAATCTAAAAATTACAAAAAAATAGTCATTTTGCATATCATCTTGCATCACATAACCTTGCATTTGAAAATTGAAAACAAAATTGGATATCAAACTAGGTGTTTTAGGTCATCATTTTGTCATAATTTTCACTCAAATTTCACATTGCATTTACAAAAATATGAACCTAAAATCTATAGCAAACCGAATCTGAAAATCACTAGAAAACAACCAAAAATTTATAAAAAATCAATTTCAAAACCCTAATCTAGGACCCATTTTACCTATGGAAAATGAGTTCTTGATTAGACCTTAATCTGCATTTCTAGAATTTAAAATCTTCATTACTATGCTTTTGTTTGCTGCTATTAGATCTCTATTACAAATTCTTGATTTTTTGTTTTATTCATTTCATTAGATATAGCTTAATTTTGTTCATTTAGTGCATTGTCTAAATTCAAAATTCCATTTACAACATTTCATTTTCAGATTTTTTCATAGTGTAATTAGTAAATTACCTTGTTTAGAATCTAAAAATTGCATTTACACATTTCATCCTAGGTCATTGCATTGCATTTTAAGCCTCTTTCCATTTTGGGTATGCAAACTAAGTTTGTAAAACTTGTATTAGCTTTACAACTTTGTTTCCTATTAGCAATACTATTGTGAGACATAGTTTTAGACTCGTGACATCCCGCAATATATGATTCACTATATATCTTTAGTTTTCTAGCTCTCTTCCTAATAGTGTTGATAATAAACCTCCTAAGGATCATAGTTTTCATACCTCATTTCCTATGACTTCCCTTCTTACAAATAGTGTGCAATATATTACTAATATCCCACAAGAAAACATAAGGAGGCTAGATGAAGAATTGAAAATCTTGCAAAATTTTACAAAAACCAAACCTATGATTGGTTATTCCCTTCCTCTTATAGGGAACATACAAACGACACATAAACATAATGATGGGATAGAGTTCATATGTTCCTTAGTCCATATCATTTACCTAAATTTTACTCCTCCTCAATCACCTTACATTACATCTCTCGTGCATAAGAAAGAAGAACCTACAAGTTCAAAGTGCTTTGTTACTCCTAACACACCCTTTTATAAAAAAGCAAAGAGTAGTTAGAAGAAGAAAGTGATAACAACATCATTATGAAACCGAAGAAAATGAAACCTAGAGTACATGAACATCAAACACTTCAATTACAACAACTGTATGATCATCTTAAATCTCTTTATAAAATGTTAGATCTATCCAAATGCGAGATGATCTTCTATGCTCTTTTACATTGGTAACTAATCAAATTACCGCCTAAACCTGAAAACTTGACAAAAAGAAAAACTAATAAAACCAAACCATATTGTGCTTATCAGAGATTATTTTGACACAACATTGATGATTTTCAACCTTTAAACAAAATATGTCCTAAAGCATGTCCTTTTGCTCCTTGCCATGTAATAAATTTGGAATAAATTTAAACCCTTTAAAAATCCATCTTGACCTAAAGCATGTCCTTTTTCTCCTTTCCATGTAATAGTTTTAGGATCTTATTATGATCACTATTGCATGTTCTACACTCATTGAAAATTAGTCTCTTTATCACAAGGATCTCATTCTCATCACCTATCTTGAATCATCATTGTCTTCCACTTAGTTGGGGCAAGGGGTTAGTTTAGCCTTGTCCTATTTTTGGAATTTGATGTGGTCCCTTTGGCTAGTTGTTCACCTTCTCTATATGTCGACTGAGATTGGGATGTAGATGGCCTACTATAGGTTGACTTGCATTTTCCTTACTAATATTTTGCATTATTTTTCTATTTCATGTTTCTTTCATGTGATTTCATGTGGATAATGTGATACCGCATGTTGTTTCATTTGATGTATCTCCCTCTCTTTTTGTGCACTCCTCTATATAAAATCTTTGTAAGAGTAATGACTTCCTCAATACCCACAAGATCGCTTGTAATCAAACCACTTCACAAGAGAGAGAATGGCAAGAAATCTTGCTTCACAATGCAAGATTGATTGATTGCTTGAATAGTTATTGCTTGCTATTCCTTGAATACAAATGTACAAGAGATACCTTGCTTATATGGGCAAGGTTGAGAGATAGGAATGAATATGATGTTGACAAATGTCATGATCCTATGACATGAGACAACCAACAACCTAATCACCTAGAAATGATGAATCCTTGGGCCAGATAAGATAAGTCTTGGTGAAAAAGCCAACTAAGACTTCCCTGAAGGAATCTTTACCCAAGTAAAACTTTAACTTACGTGAATATGTCCCCTAATTACCTAGTGAATGAATTAGCTAGTACAAGACAATTATTCACACCAACACTCTTAAGTGCAACTTAGGGAGAAGATTATTATGCAAACTGTGCAAAGACTATGACCATGGGTCCGGGCTACTAGGCCATGTTAGGTACCCATTTACAATGCAAAATGATGCAATCTCTCACAAGCGGAGAAAAGGAGAAACCCCTGTGGGACAAAACTCCTCTCCAAAAGAGAGAAAACAAACAAAACAAACATGATGTATGGAGGACTCACTGATATTTTAGGCCCATGGATGACCAAATTTTAGGCCCGTGAGTGCCAAATTATTTGCACCGTTTTTAACTTTAGAATTTTGCATTAGCCCCGCGCCTATTTATAGGCCTTTTTTCATTTTTTCACAACTTTTTGCATATGGAGGCGAAATTTTAGAAACGAAATATCGCCGGAAAGGTGAAGACCTGAATTTTTCAGTGGTGTAGATATTTTGTAGAGATTTTGTAGTTTTGTGCCTCTTTTTCCAGGTTGAAGCCCGATCATCATTTTCTGCTTCCGAGCTCATATCTTTGTGCTCCAATCTCCGATTTTCTCCAAATTTGCGGCATCGGAAAGGTATTCAGGAGTACTTCAGATCTACTCATGCACTTTTTGTAGATTTGTTTCCAGATTTTCATTTTTTCAGTTTGTAGCTGATTTGATATTTTGGGACACATTGTTGTAAATTTGCAAAAAGAGTGCAAATCTTGTTGGGACAAAGGGGTTGATTTCTTGTATTGTGAGGGAAATTTGTTGTTCTCCTCTTGTAATATCTCATTGTATCATGGATTTGAAAAAATTTGTACTTCTAACTCCATATAACTATCATGAGTGGAAATCTCAAATGGAGTTATTATTGTTAAAATCAAAGTTGCAACGCATCACATTTGGTCAAGATCCAAAACCTGCAGGAGCAAAAGAGAAAAGAAAATGGCTTGATAGAAGGGATGAAGCTCTTGGAACTTTGAAGTTGTCCATTTCTCTAGATCTTAGATATCATGTTGCATCTTGCACTCATCCTAATGAAGCTTGGAATACTTTAGAGAGTCTCTTTGGTAAGCCAGATAAGATGAGGAAATTTAAGTTGGAGAATGAACTCATGGGTCTTAATCCTTCAGATTTTGACAATGTCCAAGACTTTTTCTCTAAGCTAAATTCTCTTAGATTGCAGTTATCTAATTGTGGGGTCACTAAAGAGGATGAACAGTTGATACTTTCTATTCTTGCTAAGCTTGGTCCTAATTATTCAGTTTTTGTTTCTACCTTCTATGCTACAATGGATGCTCTTGGCACTACATAAAAAATGCCTTCTCTTGATGAATTTGCAGCTCAACTCACAAGGGAACAAGCAAAGTTGGTACACATGGGCACATTGAAGTCTTCTAGATCTCATTCTCTTGTTGCAAAAGAGACAAAGGATTCAAGTGGCAAAGGTAAGAAGCAGAACAAGGCACCCAAGTCTAATGAGCAAGGTAAAGATTCTCCTTCACATAGCACTCCTAAGTCCGCCATCCTCTAAAGAGGAATCATCTAAAAATAAGTAAGTCAAAATGTGTGACATTGTAGTTAGATTACGATGAGCATAGATGTTATAAAAGAAGATTGATGAACTCACACACCCTTCTTCAAAAGAATAACAATATTAAGCTACCCTCATTAGTGTCTACTACTTTCTTTATCGTATAATACCTGTAGCTCTCATCATCATCTCTCACATGACACAAGATTCACTTTAGGTTACACAAGATGAAAAGGACAAGCACTCTTGGCCTCTACAAGTCTTGCATCTCATAGATGGCTTCTTGATTCAGGGGAATCTCATCATATGGCATCTTCTATGGACATGTTCTCTTCTTTTGAGCCTTGTAATTCACATCATATATTGATGGGTAACAATACATATATGAAGGTAAGTGGGAAGGGTTCTATTGATATGGGGGAAGGGAGCTTCAATGATGTACTTTGTGTTCCTTCCTTTTCCACTAATCTCCTTTCTATTTATCAAATTACTCATGGGGGTCAAGGTAAAACAGTTGAGTTCACTCCAGATAGGGTGTACATAAGGGACTTGGAGACTAGGGATATTGTTGCTATTGGGATGGTTGATCATGCATCTCGTGTATATTCCTTTTCACATTTTGCTTCAGAAGATGATAATGTTCCTTTGACTACATCACACACTTCATTGAGTGTGAACCATGATAGTGAGGAGAAGTTTGGTCAACTACACCTTGGTATTCTAGAAACTAGTGTTGAGCTTCACTTCTTACACCCTCCGCTTCCTTTGCTGCAAATTATTGATGCTGCTTCTCGCTAGGATCCCATAGTTTTTTTAGGATCTTGCTTTGTGGGATGAATACTGAGCAGGGTATTTCTAACTCTGTTCAAGGAGTCTCATAACGTAGACGGAAGACCCACTTGAGGGGACATTCTCTCCCTCTTTTGATGATGCTTTTATGCACAACTATTATCCCTTCTACTTTGTCTTTGAGATTGACATTCATGAGTCTCCCTCCATCACTCTTGACCGGTCATGTTTTGGTTCAGTTTGACCATGATTCTATTGTGGCTCATTCAAGCTTGGAGGATCTTCATCAATTTTTAGAGGCATACATGTTGAGCATTCATGCTTCCTCCTTTCAGTTGGACATGGAGTGGCTTCATCATCAGCTTATGATATTGTTTCTTCCTAAGGGAAGATGTGTTGCTTGTAGACATTGGGTCATCTTTTGTTTTCAGGCATTCTTCATCAGCATTGGATCTTCTTCATCATGGGGGCGATATCTTATCTCTCTACTTCCTTCTTATGGGGGGGTATTTGATTGTATATACATGATGCATGTTGTCCTTGGGGGGTATCATTGAGTCCTCCATACATCATGTTTGTTTTGTTTTGTTTCTCTCTTTTGGAGAGGAGTTTTGTCCCATTGGGTTTTCTCCTTTTCTCCACTTGTGAGAGATTGCATCATTTGCATTGTAAATGGGTACCTAACATGGCCTAGTAGCCGGGACCCATGGTCATAGTCTTTCATAATTGCATAATAATCTTCTCCCTAAGTTGCACTTAAGTGTTGGTGTGAATAATTGTCTTGTACCTAGCTAATTCATCACTAGGTAATTAGGGGACATATTCACATGTTAAGTTTACTTAGGTAAAATATTCCTTCTAGAAGTCTTAGTTGATTTCTAGAGCTTATCTTATCTAGCTAGGATGCATCATTTCCTAGGTGATTAGGTTGTTGGTTGTCTCATGTCATAGGATCATGACATTTGTCAACATCATATTCATTCCTATCTCTCAACCTTGCCCATATAAGCAAGGTATCTCTTGTACATTTGTATTCAATGCAATCAAGCAAGCATTCTTGCCATTCTCTCTCTTGTGGAAGTGGTTTTGATCACAACTAATCTTGGGGGTGTTGAGGAGTCACCATTTACTCTTACATACCTAAATTATTCTATATGTCATAAATTTTTTATGTTTTTTGCTTTTCGTGTGTTTTCCTTTTAGGGATGATGTAAGGCGTTGAGAAATTTAGGTATCTTCCATGTTGACCCAAAGGTTTTTTCTTTGTTTTCATTCTCTTTCTTTCATTATTCCAATTCTATGAGTAATGATGAAATTTCTGAGCTCTATGTCTATATTGTAGCAAAGATATACTAACCATGGATCCAATAGATCCCTTCTGTATTTTTGGGGGAAATCCCTCCATTTTTCATGACGTAGCTCTATTTTAGAAACATATGACTTGGAATAGGGCTTTCCGAGTAATCTCTCATGTCTTAGGATGGAACATTAGCTAATTTGAAGTAGTTACCCACAAAAATTTGGTGTTAGAAATTTCTTTAAAGTGGGGGCATACATTAATGATGTCTTTTAACATTTTGCATATTTCATTGCATGATTTTTTTTTTCTTATGATGCATTCTTTTCTTAGTAGTGTAATTGGGTTTGATGTCCTCCAAGAGTGTGATAATTCTAATTGTATGACTTTCCCTTAGTGAATTGTATGACTTTCCCTTAGTGGATTTATGCAAAGCAAGGCATCCCATAAGTGGAAATATGATACTCTTGAATTTTCCTCTCTTCGAGACATTAATCACAATGATCCCTAAGAAGAAGGCCTTACATGAATGAAGGAAGATTCATTTAAACGAAAAAACCTATAGACATAATGATCATA
Organism: Sequoia sempervirens; assembly: GCA_007258455.2. Lineage (NCBI taxonomy): Eukaryota > Viridiplantae > Streptophyta > Pinopsida > Cupressales > Cupressaceae > Sequoia > Sequoia sempervirens. The sequence continues at coordinate 22,310 of VDFB02245238.1, read as the reverse complement.
AGCATCTAGCACTGTTGTGCCTTATTGATGCTATCAAGAGGATAACTTTGATATAGTATGGGAACCTAATATGATTCTCTCATTTCACACCCTCTTGGGATACTGACCTAGTGGATGGTCTGAGGCTCCACTACCCCAGAGTGAGCATGCATGGTATGGAAAAATAGTCGCGTTCCACATCGTGCTGGCACAATTAAAGCTTGATACTTTATTTTCCTAAGTCTTTGATAGTGTATGATTGTGTATAGATTTATCATTGTTTCATACATAAGTGTCATGAATTTCTACTTTAGTGTGATTCTAACATGAGGTCACACTCTCACTAAAGTGTGGGAAAAATGTAGCTTTGAGAAAATTAACTCTTTTTCACACTTAATTGGGGAATGAATAATTAATAATAAAATGGACTTAATGGTGCCGTATTTAGGGTGTTGTAAAGTGTCTTTATAATTTCACACTAATCTAGGGTTTTATTAATTAATTGAGGTTAATCTAAGCTTAATTGTCCCCTTTAATTCAAATCCAAGCCTAATTAATTCCATTTTTTGATGGAGAAATCTTGAAACTCTTAAATAATATTACACAACACATAATTTTGTGAGGAATGTGTCATAGGTTAGTCACCTAGGACCCATATTCCACCTAGAAAATGAGTCCTCACAAGGTCCTAGGACCCCCTCTTTTGACATCACATTTCACATCCCCTTAAATGTGCCCTAGTTAATTATGCTAGGATCCATTTGCCCTATGGAAAATGGGTCCTCACTAATTTTAGGACACCCCTCTTAGGATATGTTTTTGGTAGTATTTTAATAAATTCAAATCCTAGATCTGATGTTGACTTGTGTTATATTTTAATTTTATGAATTAAGAGTAACTTAAGTAGAAATATAAGGTTATTCCACATAGTTGCACCTAGAAGATTTCAAGCAAGCTAAGGATTTCACAATAAAGAGAATTCAAGAGCATTCAAGAAGGAGTTCAAGGGTAGATTATTAAAGTTTACTGTAGTAATAAAAGATCCATTTCATCATGTCAAATTGATGCATGTTGTTCAACTAATGTGATGTTGTAGCATTGAAGATCCAATTCAAGCATTATTTCATGTCAAATTCTATGATCAGGATCTATATACATTGAGGCCACTTCATGCTAAGTTTCATAGTTTTTTTCCAAGGTTCAATTGACGATTGGTGAGTTGTAGCATTACATTGTTCATTCATCTTTCCCTTTATGCATTGTTTCAATTCAAACCTGTTTAATTACCAAAATGGGGTTTGACCAAGGCAAACCCCTATTCCCTAAGAAAACAACATTTTTATTCTCTTTTGATGTGTGATCGTAGGTTTTAGGTTGAAGATAAATTGTAGAACAAAAGTTGTCAAAGTTGCAAAGTTGTCATCTTTCTTGCAAGATCACGGAAATTCTTCTACAAAATTTATTTCCAGCTTTTGAGAGCTAAACACTTGGAATCTAGGAGTGCAAACATTGAAGAATAGAACCCAAAAATTGATTTTTTAGAACCCTAGAAGGGACCCATTCACTAGTGGGTGAATGAGTCCTCAATGTTCGCAAACGTATTGTCCTCTTTGAATAATAAGATACAATGACTCAAATATTCTGAGTAGTGAAGAAAAGTTATTTACCAACAACTCTAGAGATCACTATTGAATTGGAAATCTTCCTGTAAATTTTGGAGGTACAACTCCCTCTAATGACCTTCAATGAATTGAAAGAACGAGAAATAAAAATAATGTTTTATTTTAACCATGAATTAGAAAAGGCCAAACCCAATATCAAGAAAAATCCCAATATCAAATGTAGGATACAAATAATAAAATACTGGCACAAAGACCAACTTAACTTGTAAACCATGGGGAATTAAAATAATGAACTCAATATTATCTTAAAACAAAATCTATCATGAAGAAAACTGCATCACTTATACAAAGATAAGATAATGCATTAAGATGCTCTCAAACACAAAGATTTAAGAACCCAGATCAACTTCACAGATTAAATGCACAAAGACAAATAGTGATTTCATTCACAGTAATAGTAGCAAAGTCTAAAATAATATTGAGCTTTCAAAAATGATGTCTCTCCCCCAGTTGAATAGAACACAGATCAATTACTGCAATCCCATAGCCTTCAAAGAGGCTCCCATTTCATAGCAAAAAGACGCCCCCAAAAATGCTCTAGATTACACATTTATAGATTTCTCTAAAACGAACCCCTATTCAGCTATGTGAAAACTCTTTTCCATTCCATAACCATCTCTTGAGATTCTCTATTCATTATTTGTTTTCTATTGGAAACATTTTTCAATTCCCTTAATGATATCCTTCAGTTTCTCGTAACTGACTCTTTGTTTTTGAAACCCATTATAAAGGAACTCTTCACCTTCTTTTAGTTTCACAACTACCATCTTGTAAAGTTATAATTATTTTATTCAAATGCTTCAAATTTATCCTTTATGTGAATGTTATTTCCTTGTCATCTTTTTCTCTCTAATCAATGTTCCCTTAGCATCTTGATGAAGTTTGTGTGCCTTTCACACTTTGTATGATTTTCACCATTATGATTAATAGTTACTCCCACATTACTCTTGTTTTAACAAAACCAAGCTTTCATGTCTTGCGATTTCAAGGGAGTGCAACATAACTTCCAAATCTTTCTTGACTTGTAGATTGAATATCACTAGTTTTCAACACAATGGAGTGAAATTACATGAAGAAAAACATTGGTCTGGGAAATCGATGTTTCCTTGCCATTGCCATGAAATTATTTCCTTTTAAAACCATTATAATGGCACTATCTATGAGATCACATCATGACTGTATCATGCTTTGAGGTTGAAAAATGATATATGATTGTCATCTTTCCCCAGTGGAAAGATATGTGAGAAATTTGTAACTTATTAGGAAGTTTTATGAGCAAGTCATTGAAGCTTGAATATATAGCTACCACAACACTTTGGTTCTTCAATGCTCATCAACCAAAATGCCTATCTCCTCAAATGTGATACCTACTCAATGAAAAGCATTTCCAAATGAGAGATTCATTAATGATAGAGATGATATTACTCTTATTTGTTCGTGCTAGCATGTTGGATGAAACTTATGTATGATGTCACTTTTATTCTTATCATTCAAGATGGTGATGATGGAGATGCTCCAAGACAAGATACTTGTATAAACCTCATAATACCTCCATGCTCTTTAGCTATCTTTTCAAGATGCTAAGAAATTACTCCATTCACATCTGAAATTGTATGTCTCATATTCTTTCCCAATAAGATCAATGACAACATTATAATTTTCCATCACTATCTTGATTAAAATTTCATCTCATGGATTATACTTCATTAGAACAATCTGTGTCAAATTCCCCATTAGTTTCAAATTCCTTGGTGAGTTCTCTGAGATTGGGATCATTGTGTCTCCTAAAATTTCCTCTATTGATCCTTAGTTAGCCTTCATTATAGAGTGACCTTTTCACTGGCGATGTCTTTCCAATATCCCCTTTAAATGCTTGAGGTGGGGATTTTAGTGGTTATGAGTACCACTCTAGATCTCGCTAGCCTCTCGATGTCTTGAATTTTTTTGTGAGGTGGGATATTATGTGGTTCTTCTAACAATGACAACAAGTTTTACATCTTTATAAAATCACTACCTATAACATATTTACTATGCAAGCAAAGTTTTAATAGGTTATGCTAACCTTTCCAAATTCCACCAATACATTCTCTTTATGTCAGTCCTCAAAGGATTTACAAGACATCATGAAGGGTCAAAATTCTTCACCTTCAAATTTCTTCATTATGTTCAAAAATGCATTCGTCATAGCATATAAGTCTTCTTATTCTTTTAGTACATGTATCACCACATGATTTTCTTTTGGGGGGTTGAAACAATTATGTTGCATTTTTCATATCATTGACCAAAGGTGAAAATTGTACGACATTCTTGAAAATATCCATTGATCATTGGTGTGACTCAGGTGACACTCCACCTTTGGTAAAAATAATACTTTGATTGCATTAAGGCTCAATGTTGAACTTGATGGTATCCAACATTTCTTTATATAGTTATAATTGACCTGCTAGATGCTTACCTGCTATACAATCTTTAGTTATGATATTTCACTGTTCACAATAGGTTGAAGCTCAATGGAAACTATTTAAACAAGGCTTTTCCCAAATAATTTTATGGCTTCCATGAATAATGTGTGTATATCTCAAGAGTAGCATGTGATGAGGATTTAGGATTACTATTAATATTAACTTTATTCCCAAGTTATTAGCACAGGCTTTCACATTCTTCTGAATATTGGTACTTCAACTTTGGGGGAAATTTTCAAAATTTTGATGAGCAAAAATTGGGCTAACACTTAGTAAGGCTTGAAAAATCACATTTTGTAATAGGTACACATCATTTAACCCTCTTAAAACCCGCCTTTTGATTGTTATATTGGTTTGGTTTGATTTATGATTCTTATTTATGCATTATAGCCCTCATAATTGAATGAAACAAATAAGTTCCAAAATTAGGTTCATCCATTTAGTAATAAATTTGGGGTGAATATCTTTTTCTATGTTTCAACACCTTTTTTAAAATCAAAGAAGTATGACAACCCTCATTTAGGATGGTGTGTATTGAACACAAAGGCATGTGATATCCTAATGATAGAGAAGAAAGTGATGTTGTGGTCTATAATACATGACATGATGTAATCATGGAAATGTTTTCACAAACATGATGGATAGCACATATGAACCACATCATCACAAAGCAAGAAAAGAAGAGAGAAAGATAAAAGGAAAATGCAAGAAATACAACATACATCAAGAGATAGGGGGTTTGATATTTTAGGGTTGGAACTACTCATAGATATCAATAGATAGATAAAATTTATATGTATATATATACACAAAAATTGTCATCAATCCCCTACCATATCAAACAATGTGAAGAAATGTACGTGCAGAAAAAATACAAATTAAAAAATGGGTCAACATGGAAGGGAGGCCTAAATGCCCCCAACACTTTGCATTGTCCCCAATTGTCAAAAATCAAGGCACAATAGAGGAAGAATGATGTAACAAATAGAAGAAGGTTACAACACAAAAAAATCTTGTATCCAAGCACCTACAAGGGTGACAAGGGCCCTCCAAGAACATATAAAACAAGAATGGGGGAAACACAACACATGCACAAATGTAATCTACAAGTAAAGAATAGGTGCCCTCCTATTCCACATCAACCAAGATGTCATTGTTCTACAAATTAAGATCATTATAAGGGGAAGGTAGATGAGATTGCAAGGGTGGTATAGCAAGGGGAGCACCCTTTGAATCTCCTATGACAAGATCCAAGGAAGAGGGCCCTTCAAAGTCTTTTTCGCTCAACTCTTGTGAGGTAAACACCATTGATTTTGCAAAATCCACTAACATAGCTAAGAAAACATCTATAGAGTTGAACATACACTTGATGAGAGTTCCATGTGTCAAATGAGTGGGTGAGGAAGGAGGGACTCGAGATCCACTACCAAAAAGACTCAGTAGGTAGTGACAAACTCAAGGGATGCTAGGGTTTCCTTTGTCACTAGGAAAATGCAAGTCAATGCAGAACTAGCTTTCAAAGAAGGTGATCCCTTCTTCTGACCCCTATTAGAAGCAAGTTCATCCTCCAACTTGCATTTCATCAGAGGATGCAAGATCCCTATAAATGAAGTAGGAAGGCAAGAAGGAAGAGAAGAAAACCACAACAAACACCATCAAGGTATTCAAAATATCCAAAGGCTTGGGAAAAGGTAGGATGTTTGGAAGGGACATAGAAAGAGGAGGATCAACCAAAGGAGCAATGAAAAATTGAACCATTTTGGGCTGAGGATCATCTATGCTCACAGAGGGAGTGAGAAGCAAGATTGAGGCAGTGGGAACTGAAGTAGGAGCAAAAGAGGACATAATAGAAGACATCAAAATAGTAGTTGTTGGCTCCCCTTCCTCCTTTCACAAAGTAACTTGGTTAGCAGTCAAAGCCTTCCTCTGATGCTTATGCTCATAGATTAGGAAATTTCTTTGGCTTTGAGAGATAGAGGCTACAACTTGAGAAGAAGTGAAAGGTTCCTATTTAGTCATCAAAGTGTCCATCAGAACTCTTTCCAATAGAGGGAGTAACTCTTGGACAAAAATAAGAGGAAGATATGTATGAGAAAATACAACAATAGGAGGAGAAGCAAACAAAAATGCCTCAATGGTGGGCCTCTTCCCATTTTCCACCCTAGGGGTAGGAGCAGTTGGAGGTCGTGGAGGCTGAGGCATAGAGGTGACTCCACGAGGACCCTTCCCCTTACCATACATAATGAGTTGAGGAACCTTGGGTAAGATAAGAAAGTCAAACACCTAAAGCCCGTACTTCTACCAATTGGGCACCATCTAAATCCCCAAGAGATGCATAGGGGAAGAAATCAAGGGCATCATAGCAAGGTGAGTGCTAGAGGCAGTTGAAACTATAGAAGAAGAAGGCTCGAGAGTGGACTTCCCCATCTCCTTTTTTTGAGCAATAGAGGCAATCTGATGTTACACTATCATGGAAGCCTTAACTAAAATAGCATAGGGAGAAGGAAGATAGGTCACTTTTGACACTATGACCCCATTCTTGTATTTTATATAAGTGTGATACACGAGGTCTATCCTTGGAGGAAGCAAACCAATAAGGGAATGCCAGAAGTGATCTAATGAATAAGCCACACGTGACACTAGGGTTTTCTATCCAATGTCATGCACAATGTTCATGGAGCCCTCATAGGACAATTTCAAGCACTTATGGACCACCGAAGGGATTGAGTTCATGGAACTAGCCAAGGAATTCCTAGGTTCACCGTGAACAAGTTAGACTCCAAGATAAAATCAAAAAAAGCATTCATATGTAAAATTTTTATCAATATGATCTCCTGTGTCACAATATTAACCTACCATATAGGATCAATGAGAATTCCAATCATGGTATTCCCATTGATACGAGTGGGAATGTACAAAGGAGAGGGTTCTCTATTAGAATTCATCAATAAATCCTATGAGGTAAAGGTTATAGCAAGAGACCCACTCGTAGGCTACACAGATAGGATGGGAAGATGCATGAAAGAAGTCATCTTCTACATACACTAGAAAGGACTTTCCTAGAAGCCCCCAAGGGTTTAACAGTTAGATAGTGAAATATTCTAGATTTTTCTTCACAATATTTAGGGAGTCTTCTAGCTATGCCGCTAGGGGTTGTATGTTGGATTGCAAGGCTAGGTTCCCTACAACACAATTATAACATGAGAGTAGACACCTTCAACACTATGAAATGAAACTAGAATAGTTCATGTCAGGTTCAAAAAAATGTAGAGACCGACTGCTTAAGACCCCAGATCACGGGAGGGTCTAGAACAATCAATTGCCCAAATCTACCTCACATTAATGGATTATTTAAGATAGGTTTGATGTTTAAGGGGGAAAAAAGGAAGGGAAAATGATTTGTCTCTTTCCTTCTATCAACCCGAGATGTTTAGGAGGGTAGGTGAGAAAATTCCTAAGTCTAGATTACATCTTAGGAAGCTCTTTTCCAAAGGACTCTAGTGCAAAAGACATATGACAATGCGGTGCACTAGTGTCCTAGTCAGGTACTAGCATTCATATGGACAAAGAATACAAAGTATAGCTAAAAATCAAAGAGAATTTACTAATGACTTGATTGGTATAGTTTGATACGATGACAAGAAACAAAAGATAACTAAATGACTGAAATGGAAAGAAGAATACTTTAATAACTCTGGACTAGAATTTGATGAGAGAAAAGGTGGCAAAAATCCAACTTACAGTTAGTATAGCTTCCCATAAGCTCCTCATGAATGAAATAACTACATACAAAAGAATGAGGAAAAAAGTTGGGGATATTTTGAGGCTTGCCATTGTCAAACCCCTGTTTTGGTGTTTCCACCTCCACGAACAACTATAATAGAAATGATAGAGAAAGTATGATAAAGAATTATATTGAAGTATAAGTACTATGTGCTATGCTAACAACAATATGCTACAAAAATAATATAATGATGCTAAGTGAATGGATATCACCTCCCCACAAGATTCTCTCAAGGCATGTGAAGGAAGATGTGAGCTCAAAATCTTGTGAATACCAACATTGTTGTAACAATAAGAGAAGTAGACCAACCAAAGCTCTATCTTGGAGCTTCAATGAAGATGAAAATGTTGTGTATGAAGTTAGTAGAATGCTGAAAAAGATCAAGAAGTGTGTAGGGAGATTAAGAAATGTGAAGCAGATGAATGAGATGAATGAATAGGCCATTTGAAGATGAAATTGGAGGCAAAGGAGTCATTTGAGGTCGATCAAGGGTGCAGAAGCATCACACTTCATCACTAATGGATAGTTGTAACACCTCTACAGAGTCAAAAGACAAGAATCCTGTCAAGATGCTAGCGCATTGCACAGATGTTCATGTATTGTGCTAGCATCCCTAAAATAATATCCTCCATGAACAATAAATATAGTCGCTAGGTGGGTGGCAAGTGAATGGGGGATGTGGAATAGCATCGTCGGGTTTAATTTATCTATGGTAGGAGGTGTGTAAATGGGGAATTTGTGAGGGGTATAAATTCATGCCATTACAAGTTTGAAATTTCATGATGGTGTATTGTGACAAATATCAAAATTTGATTTGGAAGGATATTAGAATTTTTCTCTAGATTATTTGAGTGAGGAAATCTACTCGAATTGACTATTTTTGCTTATTTTTACATATGCAAGTGAGGATTTGAACTTGCATGTGAACATAAACTATGGCTTATAGATTTGAACTAACAAAAGATAGATTATTGGAATTCATTTACCTTGATCTTTAGTTGTGAGGATCTATGGTGTCTAGAAATATTTCACATATCCCTACTTGTCCAACAACATTATTGCTCAAATTTAAAGAGCCAAAACCAAGAAGCATGTGTGCTATGATCTTCAAGGCTCTAATTGAAATATGCAAAAACATATATTAATGCAAGATAGATTCTCTTTAAACCACTTTGACCTATGTATTATATTGACATTCTAGCATCATTTTAGTTGAGTGAATGAATTTATTTAAAATATAAAAATTGACACAAAGTTCAACTCAAGTGTGCACTAGCTTGGTTCATGAAAACTAGTAGGTGGGACATGAATTAATTTGAATTTAATTTTAAAAATTTAAGGTTCAAGTTTATAAATGCAGGTGACTTAGTTCAAATCTTCTTTCATGGATTTGATTAAGGTTTTTTGAATAATGGATTTATGGATCATGATTAGTATCTCAAGATGAATGATGATGTTATTAGGATGCATGAATGTTATTTTTCAAATGCATACAATAGTATACCCCTAATATGCTTGCTAGTGCATTTAAGAGACTCTAATCAAAGTATGTTCAATTCATAAGGGAAAATGGAATAGGTTCACAATTTTTAGCATTAATTTTACCCCCAATTAAATATGCAAGCAAGCTATAGGGTAGATACACAATGGAGTCACAAATGTGTGACCCTCTTGTTGAATGAGGCATAAATGGTCTTGTAAGGAAAGGATCCTTGAAAATCTTCAAATGGGTCCTTCATTGAAGATATGAGGCCTACCAAATGTTAACAAGTCTCAAATGAAGATGTATTAAATCATAATGATGGCTTATCTCCCCATTTTAATGTTGTATGCCCAAAATAGCTATTATCAAGGGTCTTCAACTAAAGTTATCCTTAAATGAAGGCCCTTAATTGAACCTTCAACTTCTACTCGCTTAGTTTGCAATATAAAAGGTGATTGATCCAATGTTTTAACAATTAATTGAAATTACCATGAAATGAGACTTTATATGATTACAACCCTAGATTTAAGCTTTTCAAAAAGTATAATTTTCAATATATTTTGTTTAATTATTATATTAATATTCTATTTTATAGTGAACATAAGTGTTTTCCAAACATAAATGTCCCTAATGAAAAACATGGAAAATGAGAAAAATATAGAAAAACAATCCTAAGAAATATTTTTACACTATATATTAATATAAGTTTGTTTGAATGAAATAAAAAATAATAATTTAAATATACACAAAAAAATTATTGAAATTATGACACAAAGAAGATTGAAAGGCCCCAACACAACAATCAATAAATCATCTTTGAAACACTTACATTATTACATTCAATGGATTTATAATGCATTTTAACTTCCAACTATATAACAACTAACTAACGATTAAGATCTATTTAATAAATTAACAATAATATGTTAATTTATTATTATTTTTTATTTGTTAACTCATGAGTGATGATGCACTAATTCCTAACACCCACCTTTTGTGTTGACATAAGAAATTTATCCTAAACCTAAATTAATGGTTGGATTTGGTTGGTTGTTGCCTCCATCTTCTACTATATAGTGCTAAGGTTCACAGGTCTATTTCATGTTTCCTGCATCATTTTTACAAAAGGACTTCAACTTGCAAAAATATAGTTTTTCTTGTGGTCTATGCATACAATTGGCATGCATATTATTGGCCTCCAGATAAATGTTATATCCTCCAATGATATATAAAACAATTAAAGATTCTCCAATTTGTATGAAATTGTAACTTTTAGAAGTAAAGAAAATAAAAAAAATTCTACACCTACCATTGTAACTATCTCCATTACTGCATTTGAAAATTAGTTTTACTTCTTTCACAATTTTCATTTTCCTTACAAGAAGCATGAAAAATTATAACTATAGTAAATTAAACATCATTTCTTACAGCACATGAATTATTTGATGAAATGATTCCTAAAAACATAAGCCTTGGCAACCTTTAAGTGAATGCTATAAATTGAAATGAGGCATCCAAATTGATATTTTATATATAGTGCAATAAAGATTAATTGGTAATTTTTCCTACCTTATATCACCCTTCATCATTGGTGGTTTGATAATCAACATACAACTACAAAGCCCCATCCACTACAATTCCTATGTACACAAGGTATGCAAATACCATCAAACCTATTCAACCTTTGTATGCCATGCAATGTATGATTGTCATATTTTTAAGATCACTTGAAAGCTAAGGAAAAAAAATCATTAATGATAATGGAGGGACATCATAGTTGTGAAATAGAAAAACATCCAAAATCCATGAAAGTGTATTAGATCATATGATTTTTCTATGTGCATAGATTGTACATGTTTTCTTTAGATGATATGCTACATAATGATAAATACTTATAATGGTCAATGCTTAATTCTTCATATGTTTCTCATTTTAAAAAAAAATTCTTCTCAATTTCCACAAACCATCTAATTTCCTATGTTTTTCCAAAGATTCTCCAATAACAATATTCCCAATAACACATAAAAAAATATGAATGTCCTTTTTACTCAAAAAACACAATCAATATAGAAAAATTGCATGGGGAATTTTATGAAGAATAGAAAAAAAGCTATTGTTGTCACATAGATTGCACCCATATGTTAAGTTTAAATGCTCAAAAATCTTTTGAAACATGGAAACACCTTCGATCTTGAGGGTATGCTTATAACAAAGGTGAATATCTAGATTATGGGTTGGTTCCCCTTTTGATCTTCTAGAAATTGATGGCTTGGATGGGAAAAGGTAAGAAGAATAACTAAATTGAAATGGAAAGATTTAATCTAGGAGGTGATGTACCAAATTTTCTTGTAATACTGTACCATAGAAAAATGGATCATTGACATTTTCATGGCCATTTAGGTCTTTCTCTTATGATGTTTGACTTATTTTGTTTAGACTTAATGTTGCAATGTAACTTATACATTCACATTAGGTCCTGAATATTCAAATTATGATGTCTTGTGAAGGTGTTGTGAAGTGTTGTAAGACATTTCTACACTTTTCTAGACTCTTCTTATTATAATTCATCTAAAAATCACCCTTTTATCCCTTATCAAGTCCTATTTCAAAGTGTTGTAAAGTCTTGTACTAAGCTTTCATGATTCACTAGGATTGTTATCACTATTTACACCTTTCTTATGCTTTATTTGGCCCCTTTCTGCACTTACACGTCATAATTAAGAGTATTTTTGAATTCAAACCCCAAAAAAACACTAAAAGCAACTTAATTCCTGACACCCACTTGCAAGCCTGGAGTGGGACCCATTTGCCATGGGAGCCAAATGAGTCCCTCTTGGCTCCAAATTCAAAATAAATTCAAATTTCTTTCATGTTTTTATTCATTAAGACCTTATGTCAGCCTATGATGTATTATTGGGTAATTAGGGCATAAGTGTGTATAAATAAGTGTTTTTCTATTCATTTTTACACCTAATTCATTCAAAAATTCATCTTTCACTCATTCAGCATCAATTAACACTCTTTCATTCAAACTATCAAAGCATCATTCAATCAAGCAATCATCAAGCATCTTGGAGTAGCCATTGACATATCTTCAGACTTCAACAACAAGGTTTTGGTGATTTTAGGACACTTGCATAATTTTTATTCATCATTACTTGCTCATTTCATTTCATTTCTTTAGCAATGGCTTGATTACCAAAGTTGGATTTAACTAAGGAAAATCCCTATACTCTAATCCTTAACGATTTCCCCCCTCTTTGCATGTGTGTTTGAAAGTCTTATAGGTAGATTTGGCAAAGAAATAGGTGTTGAAAAGTTGTAAACAAGTCATCAAAGTGTTTTAAGTCAACCAAACCCTAATTTAAGCTTGGAGACAACATTCAGCCCATTTTTTGCAGATTTGACTCTATCAACCCGACAAGAAGACAAGTGCATATCTTGACCTACAAAATTGAACCTTAAATTTATAGATTTTTGGAGGAGGACTGATTCACCATTAGTGGAAAATGAGTCCCACCTGTAGGATGGAAAATTTTATTTTGTCATAATTCAGTTCTCGATAGCCGAAAATCAGTTTTAGGTCATTTTACTAGTAGCAGGATTGATTCGCCATCAGTGGCGAATGAGTCCCGATGGTCATCAACAGTGAATTTTTCCACTTTCTAGAATCTTCCAAGATCAACATTCAATTTTGTTTGCATTTTTTTATGTTTCTAGTTCATTTCTGCATATCACACTGTGTTTTCAAACATTGCATATTTCATTAGTTTTGCATTCATAATAAATCAATTCTATTAATTAGTTGCATTTAATCATATAATTTAGTCATAATTACATCATAAATACATTATTTTGAGTAAACCACCTCAATTTTTGGGTTCTATCTCTCGCCATTTAGGTGAAAAACTCTAAGAGTGCAAGAGAAGTGCATAAAACCTTAAAATTGATGGTTCAAATACTTGTTTCCCTAAATTCAAAATTGGCTTCAAACAAGAAGCTTTTGATTACTCACAACCAAATTAGATCATGAAATACATAAATGTTTAATAAGAAGGTTTTAGTTTTAGTGTTTGCATGAAGGAAAACAAAGTTTCACAACTCCAATCAACTTTAAACAATCTAGCACAACTCACAACCTACATTTGAGATTATTTCCCTTGCCTTAATACTATGTGAATGATACATACTCAAATGATTTGATAGATAAAACATACTAAATACATCTGATCATTCATCTACAATATTGAAAGAAGAGATATCTAAGAAGGAAATGTTGTTTCTTTACTGAAAAATGAAAGGAACTATTGTTACAAGTATAAAATTTCAGTTACAAAGGATTTTCTTAGCCTAAAAGAGCTTAACAAATCTACAATACATGTTGAAGAAAAGTAAGAACCCCCTTTAGAAAAGGAAAAAAGAGAAGACATAGAAAAGAAGAGAAGCTTGTGACTGAAAGAGAAAACTCATGGTGAACTCGAGCTCTTCTTTTCTTGAAAACTCCACCAATATCATGAATCATCCTTGGTCATGCAAGTTTGAAAAGCATGGAAAAAAGGCCTCAAAAGTGGAGCAAACTGAGTGATTAAGTGTCCAAAACTCCCTTTGAGTGATGGTCGACCCATGTGGGACCTCAAAACTGATGTAAGATTGGCCTTTATGCCTTAAAATCCTCCTAAAAAGGTGGATATGTCATTTTCTTACCCATCTCCTTCTATTTTTCCAACTAAACTTGAATGATAACTACCCTTAAGCTTTTACATGATTCCTTAAATGATTGCATGATAAAAGGCTTATATTTGAACTTGAGCTCACTAGGCGTAGGATTTATTGTGCAAAATGACATCTTCTCTATCTCTACATGATGAAATATCTTATTGTGTGTATGAGATAAAAAAATCCTATGTTTAAGGGCTCCAAACTATTCATAACTAAATGTTTATGGCATGAAAACTACCCTTGATTATTGTGTTGCTCATGTGGGGTCTTAAAATGCACTTAAACTACTACATTTTCATCCAAACACCCCTTACTCATATGACTGCTCCAAATCTCTATCACAACTATACTCATTCTTGATTTCTCATCTTCATCATGAGGTCATTGTGTCTTCCTTGTTCTTTGCTCGATACTTAATTAAATACAGTCCCCCTCTTTGTGTATTTGGAGAAAAATTACTTAATTTGCTCAATAAAAAGAGAAGGAAACTGCATTTTTGTGTCTTTCTCTGTCCTTTCAATGAACCTTCCATTCTAGAAATGAAAATATTACCTTAGTACTAGTGAAAATTTATTGAAAAATACAAACTGTGTTGGTGAGAAATTTAAAGCCTGATTCTTTTTCCTTATTATTTTCTAGTTTCTATATAAAAATCTCAAAAACCAAAATTATAGTTTTCGAGATATGATTGAAACACGTGACTACTATCCTTGGGGTGCAAGGCCTTCAAATGGTTACTATTTCCTTTGTCTCACATACTTACTTGAGTTGTCCCATGTATTCATAAGTTTTGATGGTATCCTTGCTTAAAAACATTGAGAATGACTTCATCTAGAAATCTTGTGATTGTCATCACAATGTTGCTCCCTATTTGAAATCTACCCTCTAAGGTCTGTATGAAAGCTTGAATATGGCATATGGCTATCATTGCTGAATCTCTCTACCATTATGCTCTCATGAAAATAAATCTTATGGATAATTTCCAGAGAAAATGTCAAAATTTGGCAACAACTATATTATTTATAACTAAAATGAATAAATTCTAAACTTAAATTAAGGAAAAGCGTGAAGAATATGGAGAGAGGAGAAAATATAAATAAATGGTGAATGTCACATGTTTGCACATGATCTTGACTAGATCAATATTAAAAAAATACAAGAATGGTGGACCAAAAAACTAATAGCTATTGCACAATGTCAACACTACAACACTATTGTATGAAACTCTTTGAAAATGGAAGGAAAATAAAATGTAGAGAAAAAAATAGGTCTAGAAAACCTTCTATAATACCACATTGAACATTATACATGAAGAAGAGCAAAAGGATCTAGCATAGAATCAATCAATCATCTTGAATACACTTAAATTATTATATTCAATGGCTTTAAATAAAGCCTTTAATACTCCAACTACCCAAACTACACAAGTAATTAACAACTAACATAAATTTAATAAATAACATTAATATTTGGGTGATTATAGGATTATAGTAGACCATCTACAATGAAAATAGGAAATAAACCATTTCTTCACTTAACCAAAATCTTGAAACTAAAAAGTTGATTTTGGTTTGGTACTACAAAACTAAAATAGATATCCATGAGTAATAAGTATCCCTTATAATATAATAGATATTTGTTTCATAGTTCTCAATTCTCTCAAAAGGTAAACTATATGTTCTGATACATGCATTTGCCAAAACATAGAGAAGTTAGAAAAAAGAAAAGAATAACGAATATCAAATAGATAAATAAAAATATTGGATATTTCAAAGCCAAAATTTATCCCACAATTAAGAATTATCTATACACGTAATTTTTTTGTTTCTTATCTTTTCTTTTTTCCAAAATTATAAAAAATATTTAGATAATTTAGGATTTACAATTTTTATTCTAAGCATTATTTTTTAACTCAAATTCAAATGTAATTTAGTAATTTTAATTGTGTTCTAATTTTTTTAATTAAATTGTGTACATAGTTTAACAAGCGTAGCATCATAAATTTTTACCCTTAACAATTTTACACTATATTGGGCACCATATTTTGAATGTACAATTAACTATATTACCAAAAGCACATAAGAATACTAGGGGCATCTTGAGATATTGTCCTTGATATCAGTTTAGACATGATCAAGAGGATATTTAGAATCCCTTCTCCTAGGTATGATGCTATAAATATGAAGAAGGTCATGGATTATTTTGAAAAGCATGAGACAAGAATCCTCAATATCATTAGTAATCAAATGTTTCTTTAAAACCCACATAAGATAGCCCTCAAGATGGATAAGCTGCAACTTTGGAGTGAATTTAGAGAAGATAGTAAATATGGGATCACACTCCTAAGCAAGATTTATGGCTACCCTAATGCTACAGACTTCCATCCATGGATGGTCTAGTTTATATTTGTTTGTGACAACAAGAAGATTGATTGGGCCACTATCATAGGGTATGTGCCGGATCAATATGGAAAAATAGGCCCCTTAAGTGTATAAAAAATTTAGAAAAATTAGAGTTAGGCAACTTGATGCAAAAATTTGAATAAGTTATCTACATTATTTCAAAAATATGTAAGAATAGAATCTGTAGCAAATTGAATTTATTTTCTAAACTACTAGGCTTTATTTAAAAAAAAAATAAAAAATCTATTCTATGAAAGTTTGAAATTTCAATAGTATTTCTAAATTTCAGGGAAAAAATAAGAAGTAGGTGTCCGTCTAACCACCCTAACCATAAAATTATAATATTTTTTTACAATATTCTAGATATAAGTAGAGGACTCATGTCTAGATGTGATGCATATTTTTTTTGTAATTTTTTCCAAGTAAATAATCAATTATGAATTTTTATAACAACTTTTAAAAATATAAAAACTCGTGATGTCCTAATTACCTTAACTTGGTCAAAACCTCATGAAATTCAATTCTTTTATTTTAATCCTATAGCATGCACATAGAATGATGCATGTTTTAGGATCTCGTGATACCATTTGAAAGTTATAGATGTTTTTCAAATTAGCCTATCACCAGACTTTAGTCAGACCAAATAGAGCCAATAATAATTATTTATTAAATTCAAACAAAGCATAATTTATATTTGTGGAAAACTGAGAATCTCCCTTTAAAATATCTTTTCATTCATCAATTTTTGGGTAAAAGTCGCGAGCTACATGGTCCATCATATCACTTACATATCACCACTTTTGGCCCATCATGATCTTGCATTAGATAATTTAGCAAGTGAACCTCCATGAACAACTCAAGAATGTTTTGTAGAGTACTAAATTTTATATGACATCCTATTTAGTATACTTATTTTATATGACATCCTATTTATTATACTTGTTGGCTTCTCAAGAAACTTTTCCAGGGATAACTAGGGTGGGATATTTTTAGCTTGGAGAAGTGAAGATTCATGAGCATTATCCATAGCTAAAATTAGATGATAGGTATAGGCATTATTATATGGTAAATTTTTTTTTTCTATGCTATTATCAAATTATTGGAAGGAGATTTCATACAAATTATTTCTATAGAAGTCATGGAAGAGCTAAAGAATTGGTACATTCAATTTTAAACCTTTACATATATCAGATTGGTTGGCTTCCATAAGTCTCCCCTTAAGCTACTAAGGTACCCCACAAACAAAATGATCTGGTTTGAGATGTGAAGACAAGTCACATAAATTCATAAATTGATTGTAGGCAAGCATAAGTCAAGATATTCATTTCCTATAGACATAGGAGTATACTCTTGTTCCAACATGCAAAATGCCAAGATTTTAGAAATTGAGTTGGAAATGTATACCATGGAGATGTGCAACAATCCTAGGGCTAGATTTGACCCTATTGAAAAATAAAGAAAAGTTATCAATTCATTCATCAAAAATGAACCTTCCCTTGAAGATCATAGGGCTAATTATGAGGAAGAATATGAGGTAAGAATGAAGGATTACTGTTGGTTGATAGTAGATATGATAAAATATTGCAATGTGGCCAAAGTTTCCAAAGAATTGAAATGAAATGGGAAAGTTTTAGATCCCATTTAAAGTGGATAGGGCATTTAAAACCATCCAATCTATAATGTAGATTATTCTATTCAAGAAGATGACAACATAGACACTAGGAATAGAAGTGTCAAGGCTTGTTGTAAAAGGTGGTTAATATCTCCATTCCCAATGATGGAGTTACCAAAGCCCCAACCTTGCACAAAGAATTAAAAGATAGGTGAAGGATCATCTATTACTATTATTAAATAAGATCCATCATCTTCAAAGGTGGTATCAAAGAAGAGAAAAAAAAGAAAGGATTGATATATGATCGAGTGAAGAGGATCTCAAAGAAAAAGTTCCTCTAAAAAGAAGGAAAGAAAAAGATTTTTAGCATAGATTGCATCCACTCAAAGAGTTTCTTCCCCCACTCCTTCATCTCCTTCACATGAATCCACTTTTCCTTCTCCTTCTCCAAGTCCTCCTCCATAGTGGATCCCTAGTCTAGGTCTTGCTCCAACTCTACCTTCTCCACTGAATATTTCTACAACACTTCCACCTTCTCCACCATATTTTCTTCCTCAAAAAACTAATTCACCTCTTCCTCCACCTCCTCCATATCCTCCACATGATCCTTCTTTACCTCCTCCCAAGATGAACCACAAATACAAGAAGAGGACAAAAAAAATAAAGAGGTGGCAGAAGAAGAAGTTTCTATTGAAAAGGAAGTACAAGAAGAAGTTCCTAGATAGAATAAAATGTAATTGAGAAATGTGAGGAAGGATAAATTGAGCCAAATAAGTGTTGAACATTCAAAATATTGATAGGGAGGGTGAATTAGTATTCTTTTAAACCACTTAATCATTTAAACATCCAATATTCATAGTATATTCAATTTACAGTAATGAAGGAAAGCATGAAAACATCCAACAACATCACATAACACATGAACACAAATTTTTTTACATGGAAAACCCAAAATGGGAAAAACCATGATGAGGATTAGTTCACAATATATTATAACTAATTATGGTATATTATAAAAGTTCTCACTGTAGGTGGACTCACTATCCAAGTGGACTAACTGCTAATTGAGAAATAAAAGAGATAGAAGAGATTGTGGCTCATAGCCAGATTTGAACTATTACAATTGCATCTATCATATGCATGAAATGTAGTTCCAATGAAGCTCAAAATACAGACTCAAAAATCTTCATACTGATATGAATCAACACTCTACTCTACTATGCATTTGTACAATTCACATCCATTCACTCTTTTCACATGTCACTTACCTCAAAATATAAAATAAAAATTTAACTTATTCACCCACTTCACCTATAACATCAATTATGTCAGACTAACTAGATGAAATAAACAAAATGTATCTTGTCATCTCAAGATCCAAACATACACGCTTCAAACCAAGATTCAAACCTTATAGAAATGTGAAATAGGTTATTATGGACCTAAAATAGAACCCACATAATAGATCATAACATGTTCAATCTCTGCAATACACCCAACTCATTAGGTCAGCATTGATAATAACCTTATTACAAAATTCACAAATTGTACACCCACATTTGGACACGTGGACCTCCAAAAACTATGCCAACTAGAATATACACTCATCTAACACCTATCAACATCTCCACAAAATGGAAAATCCAAAAACCAATCCGCGAAGAAGTGCAAACTCATCAACACATATGTATTGAATGAAAATGCCTATAATTGCCAAGCTAAACTTATGTTACTCATAACTACAAAACCATAAACCAAAATGAGATCAAACTCTAGAATTAGGTTCCTTTATCAACCAAAAAAAATATTTTAGAAGTGCAGAGAAAAATATTCAATAGTGGACTAATGTAAACCCAAATACCAGATTTCATTTACATAGAATCACCTTAATTGACATTTAGTCAATTTCTACAATTATTGCCTTCACTAGATCAAACCTTTTTGCAAACTTTTCTTTCACTATTATCTTCTGACATACTGAAGCCATCCAAACTAGTCTACTCAAGGGTCTTCATATTGGAATACAATGTTGACATCAATGACAACACTATAATGCATATATATCTAACCTGTGCTAACCCCACATGCTCATGTTGCCAACAAGTGCATCATTGACAGATCTTAGGACTTATTCTTTCAACAATATCCCCCTTTTTCATTGATGGAAACATGCTAAAATTATCTCAAAATTATTCTCCCCCTTTGACATCAAGGGCAAAGGGTGCATGCAACAATATTCATTCATATAGGATCTCCCCCTGACAAATATATCCATATGTACAAACTAAAAAAATGAACTAACTCCCCCTAAGAGTGATATGCACCATAACTAGTTCAAAAACTTGCATGGGAGAACATTACACCATCTGCATATGTACATTGTAGTTTGAAATAATAAACTAAAAATGCATAAGAAAATAAAAATACTATCAACCAAAGGAGGTTCACTCTTGGAGCTTCACAACATGAACTTTCCACTCTTATTTTCGTTCCCCCCAAATCCTCTTTTCTATGCCAAGCATTCTACACTATGTCTCCAATTCCATTAGGCATTCTTCATCTTCTTCTAGAGTGTTGGGTATTGAATTAATCTTCGTATCATTCTTGACAGTTTTCACATAATTGGAAATAGATGTGAACTTTGTGTTCACCAAATTCCTGAGGTTCCCAAACTGTATAATGGTATTTTCTTTTTACACTTGTAGTTTGAAGAACTGTTCATTTAAGTCTTCAACTCTTGACATTGTGCTTCCATCTAGGCTTGTGCTAGATAATATGCGATAGAAGCTTTGTTTATTTGTGACTCAATTAAGTCCATTTCATCCTTAATGTTCTTTGTGCCTCTAGGCCACTTAGTACAAAATTGGAATAGGGCTTCAGCCTCAACCACACAAGCTCGTGCATCCTTGAAACTTTCCTAAAATTTGTTTTGTGCTTGTGCACACTAATCCATTATTTCCAACAGCCTCTTCTAAACCATTTTCTTGTCCATTTCTTTTTCCAATTTCTCTTTCAATTTGAAGGCATACTCTTTAAATGAATCAATTAAAAAATTCATATTTCCCATACCAAAGAGTGAATTATTAGTTGTTGTTCTGGGTAAGGCCTACTATAGAACCTTCACCACCTCTTCAATCAACCCTTCGCTCTTTTGATGTGTTTCCATGATTTCCTTTTTGGAAGATGCATGGAAGACATATCCTAGCTAAATCTTGTGGAGTGGTGAAATCTTGGAAAGGTCCACATTTTCTTCTTGCATGGGCAGTTTTAGCAATTATGCAAACACAACGGGTTGGAATTTGAATTGCATATTCAATATATTCTGTATAGAATCTACAATGGTTCTAGAGGATTCACTAGTTGCATTCACCTCTTCCTTTGCAATATTTTCATCCATATCCTTCTCCTTATTATCACCAGTATTAACTAGTATCTCTACTTCTTTCATTTCCTCATCTCCAGAGGCATCTTCATTTTTTTGCTAGTCTTCCTATTTTATTTCTCCATCACCAGTAGATTGTTCAGTATTATCTAGAGGAATAATTATCTCCAATTGGTCATGTACATGTTGAACATGTCTATAAATTACCATAGGAATAGGAGTATCCTCCTTTGCAACATCTTCTCTGGTAGCTACATTCTTCTCAGCCTCAATATTTTCTTCTGCTATGTCTTCCACTTCCATAGGGATGTTTTCTTGTGCATCTCCTTCATTTTTCTCATGCTCAAGTTGAGAAACATCATCTTCTCCAACATTTTCTTCTCGAGAAGGCATCTCCACATGCATTTCCTCTTTGTTCTCCAGGGTCATTCCCAAATTTTGTGCTAGGTTTATTTTTGTTTCCATACTCTCCTTCCTAAGCCTCTCGAGACAATTTTGATATCTGACCATAAGGGTTGTCATCATTTTTTTAGTTCTAAGTTCTTTATTGAATAGTGTAGCCAATGTTGCTTTATTTTCCTCAGACAAATGAGCACTTATCTTTTCCAATGCATAGGACTTCAATTTGGCCTCTTCTTCTATAGATTATTGTCTCCTCTTAATCAAAACATTTCATAGTTTTGCAGGTATTTATTTCTCTATATTTCTCATATCAACCTCAAGAACTATAATATATTTAATAATTGACTCAACTATAGTTTCTTTGTTAACCTCATCAACCTAATTACATAATGCTGTAGTTTTC
>VDFB02245237.1:0-15553 GCA_007258455.2 Sequoia sempervirens | reverse complement strand
AGTTTATAGAAGAAGGAAATATCAAAATTGAAAGAAGAGAATGATCAATTACAAGCATGCAATGAATGTCTAAGGTCAAAGCCATTTTTGTGTGATACCTCATGTGATACGAATGATTTGTGTTCTTCATTTGATATAGGTGATGTAGCTAAAACTTCTTTAGGTAAAAAAGGTGAAGTTGAAGACATGAAGATGTGTCTAAAACTATAGATTTTTGTAGGTTGTGATGCTAATAATTAAGGTTAGTTTGAAAAGAGTTGGTTTAAAAATAATGAAGAAAATGGGATATAAAGGAAAATGTTTGGGAAAGTATGAACAAGGAATGAAAGAGCCCATTCAACTGGTCAGTTGTGAGGCCAATGAATGAAGGCCTAGGATATGGTGAGAGATAGAAATGATGTAACAAGTGTTACAGGTTCATGCAAATCAACTCAAGGAATATAGTATTTGCAATGTTCTCATTGTCATAGGGGAGGACATAAAAAGAAGTGTTGGGATCTTCATCCTTGTACAATTTGTGGGTTGAAGAATCACTTTGAAAAATCATGTTGGAACAAAGAATGGAATGGACAATCTGTGAAAGATTGTATGAAAATTAATTATGAATGGGTTGATGGATCTAGTTGGAAAAAAGTTATAGATATACAAAAGGTTGTATAAACCTAAATGTTGGCATGTTAAAAGAAATGATTGTCAAAAAAAGTTTGAAAGTTTGAGTCAAGTGGTTGATGATTGCTTGTTATGATTGACACATTGGAAGGTGTCATGTGATTTGAGAGACAGTGAGTCTTCTCTATGTTAGAGAAAGGAAGGGAAAACCTCTTGATTTTTCAAGAGGGAGAGAAATAAGTAAATGAGTACTTGATTTCTGCAAGAAGTGTACTAAGTGGGTCTATAAGACTAGAGCGAGGGTAATCTTGCACACTGAGTTGCTCAGGTTCAGTTTACAAAACATTAAGATTATATTGTGAGTCTCAGTATCAAAGGGGAGTATGCTGGAAAGTGATGCTAATCATTCAGTTATGTATTTTCATGCACCACCGTTCACCACCATGTTGATGCAACATCATGGCACATAGATTTATAGATTTAGAACAATTGGTTTTAATAACTGTCTGTAAGTGCATATTGACGGTGAGTTTGCATGAGTTTGTAATATGCATGATAAATTGCATGTAGAAGAATTTGTAATAGAAAAGCTCTATAAAGAGAAGTCAGATGTAATTGATTTTATCAGATCAGAAAAATAAAGAAACTGTGTGTTTGTGTTAAAGAATTCTCTATTCCTTGTATAAGAATTGTTTATTGTGTTTGTTTGTGTTTGAGGAATCTACAGGGATAATGGCAATTAAGAAATCATCCAAGAAGATACTTTCATAATAACTCCATGAAGACGGCTATGCTTGTAAGCCTACCGATGAAAGAGAATAAGGGTTCTCCAAAGCTCCTGTATGACAATAACTACAGACCATCTGGAGAAATAGTTGAATCAGTATCTTCTCAATGGAGAGATTCATAAATTTGATTGTGCAACTTTTGAAGATGATGGAAGCATCACATCATATAGGGAAGACATCGCTTACAATATCTATCATCACACTCTAGAAAATCGGATAGGATATACGTATCCATAACGACTCAAATGTATATTTATACGTAAGGGCTATGATAATTAGTGCTTCATAAGCGCGATAGTGACAATTACTCAGAGAAGAGGATAATCCGTGATGTCATTATCAGGACAATGTTCAATTAGTATCTTCTCAATGGAGAGATTCATAAATTTGATTGTGCAACTTTTGAATATGATGGCAGCATCACATCATATAGGGAAGACATCACTTACAATATCTATCATCACACTCTAGACAATCGGATAGCATATATGTATCCATAACGACTCATTTATATTTATACGTAAGTGCTATGATAATTAGTGCTTCATAAGCACGATAGTGACAATTACTCAGAGAAGAGGATGATCTATGATGTCATTATTAGGACAATGTACAATTATATCTATCCTCAGGCTTGGAATACAGATTACATAGAGATCGTTTCTCCCTCAAGCCACACTCATTAAATGATGAAACCCGAATAGTGTATGCCTATAAAATGCATCAACCCAATCATCTTCGGCATAATCATTTCATGAAAGAATGATTATGTAGATGTACAAGTAAAAACAACCAATCTGAAATAATAACCCGAAGAATATATGCCGATAAAATGCATCAACTCAATCATCTTCGGCATAATCATTTTATGAAAGAATGCCTGTGTGGAACAAGCAATCCATAATCATTTTATGAAAGAATGATTGTGTAGATGCAAGAGTAAAAACAACCAATCTAAAATAATAATTTCCATTAAGAGTCCAAGCTTGTTGGCATACATCCATTAAGCATCCAAGCTTTTTGGGATCTCCATCCATAAAACATCTGAACTTATCGTCTCTATGAGGGAACAATGATCTTTACATACAAATCAAATGAATATATCCAGCAAAAGCTGATCACAACAAATTCCTCCAATGTTACTCACCATTACTTAGTGGTAACTATTATTTCTTGAGAAGATGGCCTATAAATATGGCATAGTTGAATTTTTGGTGCTTTCAATTGTATGTTGTAGTTTTAGAAGACATTTCACAATCTAAATGCAAGGAATAGAGATACTTTAGATTGACGAGGTGAGACTCCTAATTAAAGTACAAGTGGTTTAAGTTAATTGACAAAAGTAGGCAATTGTTCTACACTTTATTAAGTCAAATATTCTTAGATATCTTTACATGATAATTAAAGAGAAGTGAAAAATAAAATGTTTTTGATTAAGTTAAGTTGGGTTTTTGATAGGGTCCAAACCTTGTTATGAAATTTGAACAACAAAATCAACAAATAGAGCGAAAGAAGAAAAAAATCAAGCCTAACTAGTGCTTGATCCAAAATAATTCATCTTTGCATACAAAGGTTTGGCATGTGAAAGAGGGTCCAACTTAGGAAGGAATTTTTTCCTCCTTTGAACAACTATCCAAGAAGAGTTATCTAAATTTGAATCCTTAAGGCAAGAGGGGTGAGAAACCACTTCAAAAGGTCTATCTAAGGGTACAACACAAAAAAAGAACCAAGTGGAGTAATAAAAAATGCCTTCTTAGGAACAACTTCAAGAATTGAAGGAAAAACAATTTTTTGAGAAACAATGTTATTAACCAATTGAACAAGAGGAGACACTAGGTCTAGAGAGGGGGGTTTTAGGAATGGACAAGGGTGGCTCCAAATCTTTAGAATAAAAAACTAAATCATTAGGACACACCATAAGATGGTCAAGTAGAGAATTATTCTACCAAGAAGAAGACAACTTGTGAGAGCCACCAGAACAGGTTGAGGCCAAGTGCCCAAAAGCAAAAAAATGCCTATGATAAATAGGAATTCCTTCATAATCCATAATCTAAGACCAAGACCGATCATTAACTTGTAGCACAACCACACCAGGTAAAACTTTTGATATATCAACTTTCACCATTATTCAAGAAAAAGAAAAGTGGGATTTTTTTTTAAAGCAATGTCCACCTTTAAGAAATGACCAAGAGCATTACCAATGGCCTCATAGAAAAAAGTACACTAGAATTGCAAGGGGAGATAAGGTAGTCTCATCCAAATTGGTAGAATATCAATAGACTCCTTTAAAGGATTGAAGGAAGGAAGCCAAGGACACATCAAAAGAGGATGAATATCCCATATCTGGACACCACTATCAAACAATGTATCTTGTCTATCCTCAAAAGAATCAAAGCAAACCACAAAAAAATCCCTAGTAAAAGGGTAAATCTCAATCTTACCCTCAACCAAAGGAATCAAATGCACAAAAATCCAATAGTCCAGATCTCAGAGAGAAGGCCAAAGATGACAAAACCTACAAATCAAACCCTTACTCATAAAATAATTCTCTACCCCAGAGACATAATAAGAGCAACTATAATGTAGGGATGAGGCAACAATTGTTTCCTTCGATCATGCAAAGGGTTTCCAAACTGAAAACCCTTACCCACATCAAAACCCTTAACCTTTGTAGTAGCAAAACCTAAAGTAGAGCCCTTCATCGCATCAACAAAGGAGCCACAATGAGAAGAAGCCCTAGGAACAACATGCCTTGCCCCATCAACCAGAACAACAGATTTAACATGAGGGAGAGACATAGGGGCGACATCATACAATACATAACCAAACATAGCCCCAACATTGGCATCACCGCCATCTAGAACAGAAGACCCCACTACCACCGATGCAACATGTAGAGTAGGGACAATGGTCCAAACAACACCAAACACCAAGCTATTAGGGATTTTAGGCACCTTGTTAGGAGAAACATAAACTCCAAAAGGCGATGAAGAACCATGCACTATCGACAAAACCTCATTACACAAATCTATGACCAAATCACAAAGAGGGGAAGAGTAAGTGGATGGGAGAACGCTATTTGAAATTGGAGAGAGCGAGAGAGTGTGGGTGATGACATTGCTCAAGTGAGAGAGAGCGAGTAAAGAAATGTTTGAGTTGTGTGAATAGGGGAATTCCCCATCCAGTTTTTCATTTGTAGTGTGAACAAGACATATTATCTAACTTGTCATTAGCTGGGTCCTATTCACACATGTTCACATTTTAAGCTTATTTATGTCTGTAGAAATATTTTTTGGATTATCTAATACACATATGATCTTGTGGTTGAGTTGTCACATGATATAAGATTAAGACAGTTTTTCATCATCCTAGTTAGCCCTACCTTATCACCTTGCCTATATAAGCCATGTCTCTCATTACACATTGTGGGATAGTATATCATAATTAGCCAATAGGCTACATATAATGTGAGATTTGAGCCTGAAACAAGTCTCACGCCTGCAAACCACTATTGAGTTGTGAAAGACAAGTTTTAGTTCTCGTTTAATGGTAAAACAACTATCGTTTAATGGTAAAAGCCTCCAAAATATCAGGTAAAAGCCTCCAAAATCTCACTTATCACATACAAGCTAGATAAATATTGATTTGACAATTGGATGAGAACATTCTATTTCCATTTGATGTTTTTTGTCAATATTCCCATGTAACTTTCTTTTTTGTTTGCATAACTTTATGTTTTAAATTTGTATGCAAATATTTCATAATCAAATAATACTTAATTTCATTACGGAAAAAATCTAGAATTGTCTAAGTTTATTTCATTCAATTATTTCGCATTTATTATTAATTGTTTAATCCAGCCACATGCAACTAGAATTTGCATGCACAAACACGTACTCTCTTACATATTAACATACATATAGTTATCTAAATGCTAGTTTATTTTACTCCATAATCAAGAAATTGTTTCTCTTGTTGCTCTCTTGTGGAAGGTAATATTTAGTGTTCAGGTGATCTTGGGAGCTTAGTCCATTGGTGACTCTTACTTGGTATTAGAGTTTTAGATCTACAAATCCCTTCTTAAATCTAAGAGATAATTAGGCAAAAGCTTTTGTTGGGTGCATTTTGAGGAAAAAAAGATCTCACCATTGAGTCCAAAAGGTCTAAAAACTCCCATTTTCATATATGACACTTTTTCATATATGACATTGTATTTTGGTGAGAATTTTTTTGGAATTTTTGCTAAGGTTTGAAAAATCTAAAAGGAAAATTTTGTATAGTTGTTCGAAATCTGTACCCTAATGTATTACTGTAAAGTTCATAATGTCAATAGTTGTAGATGGTGGAAACTATAGATTATTCTCTATGTAAGGTACAATCATCGGCTTGCATTAGCATCTCTATAATCTATTGTCATTGGTATAGTTTCTATGTTTTTTAATTAAAAATTCATAAGGTCTAATTTGGCCTCGATTTTTCGTTATTGGTTATGAGGGTTTTAAGTGTGCAATCATGCTTACCTTGTAGGGTCTTATCAATTGAGTGGTGCATGCAACCATCACACCACTAAAACACAACTCAATCATTGCTTAAGGAGCCCTACGGAGTTCTGTCTCTTGCAATTGGTAGCATTGCATAGATCCACTACGAGCGGGGTGCCACCACTCATTTTGACCACCTGTATAATATTTTTGACTCTTACTTGCCTTCAAACAATTCTTTTAAATTTTTTCCAAAGCTTTTCACCTAGGAGTTATATTTTTTCAAATAAGATATCACTGGAAAGATGGTTTTGAGCACTTTGTAGTGGCACAGGCCATTTTGTCAAATTATTCTATCATTGTTTGTTATTTTCTATTGAAGTTAGATCTTTTTTGCGCTTAAGCTCATAAATTTTTGTCTAGTTCTTCGATTTTCACAATTCTTGTGGCATTGAAAAGTTATTGAGGAGCTCTACAGATCTATACATGCCCTTTATACAAATTTTTACCAGGTACATAATATTTCAGTTTGAAGTCAAATCCTATATTTTGGCCCATCCTTTTGAAAATTTGCAAAAAAATGTTTTTTTTTTTAACAAAGGGGTTGATTGCTTGTATTATGAGGGGTATATTTTGGTTCCTTTATTCTATTTTTTAATCATGGATATGCCACAATTTTTTCCTTACTCCATATAACTACCATGAGTGGAAGTCATAAATGAAGTTTCTATTGTTCAAATTGAAGTTACATAGGATCACATTAGGCACATATCCTCAACCCACATGTGTTGTGGAAATGAGAAAATGACTTGATAGGAGAGATGAAGCTAATGGAACTTTATGTCTTTCATTTTCTCTAAATCCTTTTTTCCATGTTGACTCTTGTGTAGTGTTGTAAATTGTCACCCTTATTGATTTCACACTAGGTTTAGCTCTCCCTTATGTGCTTGGACCCATTTGTTCTCTTAAATTGCCTATTCTATGATAATATTTAGAAAATCAGTTAAATTGAGAATATTATCAATTAATGTTTATTTAATGACACTTAAAGACCCAAAATAGGTCTGGACTAGGGTGCTAGCGCCTCTATCTAGACTATTTTAGCCCTAATTTAAATATTTCATTGTCAACATTTTAACATTTAGAAATTTAATTTACTTGTCAGCTGTTGGTAATTATGTGGGAAATTAAAGAAATGCATATAAATGCAAGTCTTTTTCACCTTTTGAAATGGCTAGCATATTGAAGTGACAATTGAGCATCCTAAAAAGTAGTCAAGAGCAAAATTAGCATTATTATTACAACATTATTTTAGTCTAGCATCATGTTAGCAATGCATCAAGTTTTCATGTGATTTCATTCATATTTCATGTCTATTTGTTTTGTGAGTACTAACACTCACAAGACTTCAAATAAAGCATCAAATTCTCCTTGAAGGTGATGAGTACAATGACTTCAACCCATCAAGGAATACATATCTGAGTGGTTAAGTTGTAACACTTATCATTTTATCATTCTTTTATCCATTTGCCTCTAGCTGACCTAGGGTAAGAACTCTTTTACATCATCATAGTTGTTGTGGAGGTAGAAATACCAAAACAGGTTTGACTTAGGTAAGCCCAGGTGTACAACATAAACCTTTCTCTCCTCTCTTGTGTGCAAGTGATATATTTGAAACAAATTTGAGAAAGGATTGAAGACCTAATTGCTTGACCAAGTATTCAAGCCTCACATGTCAACAAACTAGGGAAAGTGAAATTAATTAGCGACAGATGACGTTTCAACATTGAATATAAAAAGGGAGATCCTATAGACAATGGCCAACCAAGACCTGAATTATAATTCTAGAGGTTTTCATTTCTAGGACTAGGGCACCAGTGACCCTATCCAACTAGTTTCAACTCAAATTCATATGTCAGGTTCCTTTGTCTTTGCACTCTGTTGTTTTCTAACTATTTTCTATGTTTCTGTTATGTGATTTCTTGAAATCATAACAGTTTGTTGTAGTTACATAGTTAACCTAAATACACATTTTCATCATCAAATTTAGTCAATTATTAGTCAATCAATCAAACCCCCCCAAAAGAAAGAACCAAAACCATGTTTGTAATCATTTTTGGTTCCTTCCATCGTGATGTGCGAGAAGGTGTGATTAGACCTTAGATCCCTTTTTCACAAATCACATTTTTGGTGAACTCGATGTTTGTTGCACTTGAAAAACCTTCTAAAATCTTAATTAGGCCATTTTAAGGTTGGAATACAATTTGAAAGTATTTGAATTGGTCATTCATGCATGCATATTTTGGTGAAAAATATTAAAAGTGTAAGAATTTTTCTTAGTCTTGGTCATTTTAAAAGATAAAAAAGTTTCAAATTTCTAGATTTTTCAAACTAGGTTCAATTAATTATTGCATTTTACAATATAAAAATTTCCTTTTGAGCACACTACATTATTTAAAAAATCAGCTTGTATGCATGATTTTGTATTACACATAAAAAAATTAGGATTTCATGCATTTCTATACTTTTTTTCTGTTGCCACACCTAAACCTCTACAAATTTGGTTCCTTAGACATTTAAATTTATTTACATATTTTTAAAAACATTAGAATTTAATTCCTTTGGTCTAGAGCACTGGTGCCATTGGCTAGATTGTTTTGACTAGATTTTAGTGACAACAATCTCTCTAAGTTTTCTGTCGAGATCTATTCCCAATTTCTATGCATTGATCTTTAACAATTATATATATATATATAATTGTCTTACTTTTGGTAAAGAACTTTCAAAATGTCTGGATGCTTTGAAAAAATGATGTCTTCCTTGAAATCCTTGGTTGATGTTTCTTTTTTTTCTTTTGCTAATGCTTCTCCAATAGACGATGAAGATCATGATTCCTTCTCTCCCAATGCATGCCCTCCTAGTGAGGATATCTTGGTACAAGAGGGTGAGAGCATGGATAGATCCATAAAAAATACCTTACCAACCATTCAAACCAACATTCTCCTTAAAAAAATAACACCCAACTAGAATAAATAATCCATATTCACTAGTTCAACCTTACCTACTCACCCTAGTCAAAATTCCGCAAAGCCTATGATACATTCACTTGACATGTTTTTTTCCTCTCATAAAGAGACCCCTTTAAAATTCATTCCTATCCCATTGCGTATACATAAAAAAAACTCCCCTTCCCCTACCAATAGTGACACTCTCTTATCACAAAGTATTCATCCATCTCATGCAAACAAAACTAGCAATACACCTATTGATTTAGAAAAGTGTTATGGTCAAGGATTTAAGATCCTTTCTAAACAAGGTATGGATACAAACAAGGAACATGAAATTTAGACTATCTTAGAAAAAAAATCACATTCATCTACAGTGGGACTTGGTTACCAAGGCCCTCCACCTTTACATAAGACATTCATTCCAAATTTCACCCCATCACCACCACCCCCTTGTTCAAAAAAAAATGGCCTCCTCGCTTCAAACCCCTTGTCTTAGATAGAGCACATACACTATGCACACTTTTGAGGTGGGAATTAATCACTCTTCCACCTCCTCATGAGAGAAAATCTAACAAGAAAACACAATATAATGCAGGGTGATCCCACAATACTGGTTTACAATTTTTGGCCAAATTGTTCACTGAACTGATTTTTTCTAACTAAATCTTCACTTTTGAGCACATATAGTGGCTAAACCGTGAGGAATTTGGAGATGATGCAAACTAGTGATTTGTGACATTTTGTCTATAGATTCTAAATATATTTTTTTAAAAAATTTTGTAATCAGATCGCACTTCTTTTTCCATCTCCTTAGAAAACTTGTTTTTTTCAGTAAACACCATTTTTAAGGAGTGACACTCACCATATAACACAACTTTTTTCCATGAAGGATATATATATATATATATATATATATATATTTTGAATTTAGATTTGTAACTACGATATCTAGTGCTTCCAATTGGTTTCATAGTGTTTTATTGAATATTTTTTCTTTAATTAAGTTTCAAAGTCAAACCAATTGCAATTCATACATAGGCGAACTGTATAACACATAATTTTTTTTGTATACATATCAAAATTCAATTTTTTGTTGGATCAAGGACTTCAATATCTGGTGCACTCATTTTTTTTTCATTTTTTTTTTATAATCTTCTATTTTTCCACATGTGCAGAACAAAGATCTTGTTTTTCGGTGAAAAACCTACATTCACAAGAAATAAAAAAATAAATATAATAATAAAATTAAATTTATTTAAAATTATACTTTTTGGGAAGCTTATGATAAGGAATACATACTTACAATTTTTTTTTTAAATGAATTCATTTGATCCCCCAAAAGGTAAATCAAAAGTGGTTTTCTACCAACATTTTGATAGGTGTAAAGGAGACTCTGTTATAGGTATGGTTAAACTAGCGGGGTTCTATCTAAGGGGGTTTGATCTAAGGTAGTTTTATCAAGCCCTCTTCAATTGGAATGCTTTAAATGTAACTTTTAAGGCTTAAATCATTATATTTTCTAAAAATATGTAATTTTAGCAAAAATCATAATCTCCCAAAAATTGTAAACCATATTTGTGGGATCACCCTACATTCAATTATACCAAGAGTTGTGATAGATGTTAGAGAATGAGAATACCAAAAAATACAAATGAGATGCCATTACAACCACAACTAGTAATAATACCATTTGATAAATGGGAACTAGATTTTATTGGTTCCATCTCCCAACATCAAATAACAAGGAATGTATATTGGTTTGCACAGATTACCTTACCAAATGGGTGAAGGTTAAAGCTTTGTAGTTTGCAAGAAATGGGAATGTGGCCAAATTTATGTATGAAGATATATTCACAAGATATGGTGTTCCTAGAGAGATTTTCATGGACTAGGGGCCATAGTTTACATCAGATTTGATCACAAAACTAGTACATGAATATGAGATCAGACATAAAATTCTACACCCTACCACCCTTAAGAAAATGGTCAAGTGGAGGTCACTTACAGAGAAATTGATAACATCTTCACAAAGAAAGTGCAACTCCACAGGAAGGATTGGGAAGCTAGGTTACCTAATGCGATTTGGGCTTACAGGCCAACCTGGAAAACAACAATAGGTTTTACACCATATGAATTGGTGTATGTTAAAAAGACAATACTTCCAATATAATTTGTATACAAGACTATGAGGATAGTAGTCAAATTGGGCATGGACATATAAAAAACATAGGAGAGGTTACATAACCTTAATGCATTAGATGAAATAAGAATGGAAGCCATACACCATACTAAAATCATCCAGAAACAAAGAATGTATTGGTATGAACAATTTATTAAAACCAAAAAAATTAGTATAGGTAATTGGGCTTTACTATATGATTCAAGGTATAAATATTACAAAGAGAAATTACAAACTAGATGGCTTGGGCCATATGAGATAAAAGCAGTCTTTCCAAATGGAGTAGTTTAGTTATAAACAATTGATGTTGTATAGTTTTCATTTCTAGTTAATGGCCACATGTTGAAGCTTTACAAATGGCTAGTATAGAAGGATGACTTCATGTTATCACTACAACATCAATTTGAGCCATAAATACAAAATTCATTAACAACAACAAGCAATTCTTAAAAAACATCAGTAGACGAGCAACACAACTCACCCACTAACATTTCATAGGTATAATTCTATCATACATCTCACATTCACACACTACATAGATGACATTCAACAACCTTCATTTTTTGAACCAATAGCAGAAGCAACATGGACCTAAAAAATCACACCCCTAGATGAAAAAATTTAGAAGGGACTTATTACTACATGAGCCTATAGCACTTTCCAGTCAGTCATTTTACATACACCCATATTAATTACCTAATCCATCACTTAAATGCATAGCCATCCACACATGCAACCATATACCTTACACTTTATTTCATGCAACTTATTTCTTTCCTAAGCACGTATTTGTCACACCACCTTTTTGAATTCCATCATATCATGTAACAACTTCCACCTCCCCCATCACGTGCTTTCTACAACCTTTTTCATCTATCATTCCAATGTCATTTCCACATGACACACATATACTATCTTTAATTTCAAGCCATCACTACACGAAGTTCATAGCATTCATGGCAAGTCATTTTAAATCAAGCTAGAGGCGACATTCAACTCCTTCACATGAGTTTCATTTCATTTCAAACAATTCCTACATGTACACTCCACATTATTATCATAATTATCATTGAAGATTATTGATTTCATGCATATTTTATCGTTCATTCGTGTGTGTCAAATATCATGTTTAAAAATTTCCACTACTTCTAATTTATGACTCAACCCAATTCGTACACACTGAGTACACTTAGTAACTTTAGTTGGGGGAGGGGTATTCATGATTATTCCTTACTTTTCTTGATTTTTAGAACTTTTTGCAAAACAAATTACCATTTCATTTTCCACCATTTTCCAAAGACAGAGAATTCAAATGAGAGAATGAAGTGCTAAGTAGCAAAATTAAGAAGTAAAGAAGTGCTTTTGAATGATATAGAAAACATCATAGTAGAAGTAGTATAATTAGGGTGGTAGAGAGAAGAAATAGAGCATAATAAATCATAGTGAGTGACTGCAACATTGCAGTGGGTGGTGGCATTGTGAGAAAGGAACAAACATCACACAATTTGCTATTGGAAGATAGACAAGCAAAGAGAAAAAATTAGAGTAGAACAAATCATAGTGAGTGACTGCAACATTGTGCAATGGGTGGTGACATTGTGAGAAAGGAACCAACATCACACAATTTTCTATTGGAAGATAGGAAAGCATTTCCTATCTTCTACCAAGTTGGGTAGTTGGATTATTTCTCGAGGCTTACAAAATTTAATGAAGGGATGACCCAATAATTTACTAGCACACTACAAAACAATGAGGAAATTGTTAGGGGTTTGAGGGTAGATGCATCAGAGGAAGTTGTAGCTAAAGTATCCGATCTTCCAAGAGTAGGAGAGGAGTTTCCAGTAAGAGCAGATGCTATTACAACAAGGAATGAATTCTCCTTTCCAAGAGAAAATTTGGACTCTTCCTCACAAGCCCTGTACCAAATGCTTGTCTTTTCCTTGGCTTTGGACCTCAATAGCTTCTCACATAGTTAGATACTTAACATGTTATAAGATACATTCATTACTATATACAATCCATTTTAAATTGTTAAGTCATTTAAACCATGGAAGGTATGTAAATGTTCTCAAAATTTTGTATAAAATATTAAAAAGAATGTCTTCTAAATCTATAAAAGGAAAAGAATTCAGTCAACATTATCTCATTTTTGTTTAGTCACATTATAGGTAAAGAGGAGCCTTAGGGTTCAATTACCAAATGTATCATGGAAATATTTTCTCAATTGTAGGAATATCAACAATATTATTGAAATCCCTAATGAAGAAAACATGGGCCAAGAACAAAAAATAGAAGAGCATGTTGTGGATGCTCCTGAGAGGGAAATTCCCTTTGGTTCCCCTACTACAACACCTACCTGCAACATAGGAGAACTAGAAGAGTGGGGTATGCAGGAAGCATACCTTGCAACCTCTGCTAAGTAGCTCGTAGCATAAAGTAAGAAAGAAACCCCTATTTCTAAGAGGCTAATAGAAGGTAAGAAGAGAAAGAGTTGAGATTCTTCTTTTGCACTTGTAAGGGGGTAGAAGAAGCCCACACAATCTAGGAGGGGGCCAATGAGAGGTACAAGAAAAAAATAAAAAGAGGATGTTGCTTTGATTGAGAAATATTTAGATTCCCTTGATGAAGGTGTAAACATACCAATTGTATAGTCATTATATTTTTCTAACACTTCTGAGTTAGATTCAAAAGATATTTTTGTCACTAAAAAGATGAGGAAAAGATCTCCAAAAAGACCTGTTTCAAAGGGTTGTGAATATACAGGTAAAATGTGAGATGAACAATTTTTAGAAAAAGATGAGGAACTTTTCATCAAAGAAAGGAATGTTAATAAAGAATTACAAGAAGCAATACAGAGGATAAAGTAGTTGGAGGAATTGTTGAAAACATACCAACAAAATGACAATGAACATGATGCTAGAATCAAAGAATTGGATGAAAGACTCCACAAGTTTGAACATGGGTTGAAACTAGAGATATTGGCAGAGTTTACCATGGTAGAAACAAAAGGAAGAGATCTAGTACCCTAGAGCTCAATTGGACCAATTAAAACCCCCACTGGACCAACTGTTTTGTCCCTAGGTATTGAACTATGGAAGAAAACACAAGAATTCCCATAGAAAGATAAATAATGGGAAAGGGAGAGAGCTAAAATGGTATCTAACCACACTAGGGCACTGGAAAAGAAAAAAAATAGAATTGAAAAAGATGAAAGTGAATATTAAAGAAATGGTAGACAAAATGACACAACTACTGAAGTGCAGGCCACCTTCTAGAGTCTATGCTTTGTTCTTGTAAGAGAAATTTTTATGTTTTCAATTTATCCAATTGATTAGTGATCTTCCTATTGCAATGAATAGGAAATATTTATTTTTAGAGAATTTTTACAACTCTACACCATAGATGCAAGATCAACTATGTGAGTTCTATCTAAACAATTATGTTCTTATGAATGAAATTGCTTGGAATTAATTGATATTTGTAGGAGATATCCAAATAAGAGCTTTAGCCTCTTATGTTAGGAATGAGAATAAAAGGGGAGCAATTCTACAAGAATATCATGAAAGAGAATAATCTATTTCCTTACAGCTCAGGAAGGAGTCAATGGATCTAAATGCAGTAATAGATTAGGGGTTAGATCTCTTGAATCACATAGGAGTTAGAAAGAAGATAATGGATTACAAAAAACAAGATTATAGCAGGATGAAGGAATTAGCAAAAGGAACCATCAATGAAGCCTTTAAATTTATTCAAAAAATATGGGAAGAGATTTCACGAAAGCTAAAAAGAAAGGAGTCATACTCTGTTTACAATTATATATCCACAATTCACAGGTCTCACAAGTATATAGATCTATTGCATTGAAAAATGGAGTTACCCGGTTTCCACTTGTCTTTCATCATCCTATCCTCCTGTTCCCTATACCTCGTTGGATAGGGAGGAAAAGAGTGGAAGAAGCAATAGAAAACAAGAGATTGACAAAGCTCTCAGACCAAAAAGGCTACTACCTGAAGCAAGTCAAAGGAGTTGACACTATGGTTGATTTTAGAGAAATAACTTTGCAATATAACCTCTAGCCTTAAAAGTTGCTTGAGGACAAGCAAATTGATTAGTTGGGGGGAAGTGATGGGCTTAATTTATTGCTATTTTTCCTTCATTAGTTTATGTTTATATCATTTCAATCTACCAAGTTTCATAGAAATTCCTAAGAATTCATATATCTATAATGCCT
The DNA here is from genome assembly GCA_007258455.2 of Sequoia sempervirens. NCBI lineage: Eukaryota > Viridiplantae > Streptophyta > Pinopsida > Cupressales > Cupressaceae > Sequoia > Sequoia sempervirens. The sequence continues at coordinate 257 of VDFB02245237.1, read as the reverse complement.
TTCATGCACTTTAAACAAGACTTTAGTATGTAGAAATAAAAATATGATATGCTGATATTTGTATGTGTGAATGTATTAATGTTCATGAAATTCAGTATGATTCTATACTTAAATTATGATTGCTAATGATGTGTAGCCTTAGGGATGAAATTAAATTCTTACAGCTAGAAGGACTGTAACCTGCAACAACTATGTTTCTAGCCAGCAACATAAGTACCATAGAAGGTGGTAGGGGAGAAGTCAAAATGATTGAAGAA
>VDFB02245234.1:0-16342 GCA_007258455.2 Sequoia sempervirens | reverse complement strand
CAATCAAGAACTTGGGACATTCTGGACTCCTCGCAGCAGCGTCAATTCCTATATCAGTTCAGAGCCTTGAGTTCGTAATCGCTTGCATTAAGCATTACAACCCAGCTACTAGGGAGATCCAGTCAGCAGATGGTAGGTTGATTTGCAGTCTAAAGCCTGATATGGTTGAAAAGTGTTTTTCCATTCCCCCATGGCCTGAAAGTGTAACTCTTTCGAGGGATGAATGTGAAAAGATGTGGAATATGCATAAGGACAAATACAGCAAGAAGATCGCCCAGAGATGGATGAAAGAAAAACATAAGACATTGCCCAAGAATGTCGGGTGAGGAGAGTTCAAGGACGAGGTTGCTATCATCATCACTTTGCTCAACAGGGTCACTGGTTCCGAGGATGCCACCAAGTTCCAACCTTGGATGTTTTATGCCATACCTCACATTATGAAGAAAACCGAGGTTTATGACTGGCCTACTTTGATTAGTGACTGCCTACATCAACAAATAACAGAATATTTCCAGTTTCATGTATTTCACATGGTGTCATATCTAGTCTACCTGGTGGCCTATCAAGGTCAATTCAGAGGATTGAACACTGAGGGATCTTTGAGCGTTCAACACATATATAATTATTATCCTCAGCTGGAGTTCACAAAGTCGTTGCACCACTACAAAAGGGTGAACGAGGCATTCTTGATGTACACGGTGCGTGACTTAGACAATGAATTGCACGTCCGCATATCTTCAGTTGCTAGGGCAGCAATGGCGGAATGGGCAGATTGGTTTATACAGTTTCCTACCTTTACCTATCTCAGGGTTTATGGTTATTCAGGTGCCCCGCTAATGCTGCCAAGGTATCTGTCAGATGAGGTTATCTTCATGGAATTCTTGAGGCAAGCTCACGGTGTCCACACAGTCTTGAGAAATAGAAAGAAACCCTCTCTTCACTTTCCATTAGGGTTGGGTATTTATACATGCAGGACTGCTGCAGATGCCAGGACAATTGGAGAAGAATTAGATAAATTCGGTCTCAAATCCTACAGTGAGAGGCGTCATTTGATCCTCATGGTGTCTATGCTGGCCGGTTGGAGAAGAATTGCAATCACATACCCGCACTTGAAGATTTTTGGGCTAACTGTGCAGATGAGTTTGAAGTGCGAAGGCGTAGTTACAGCAGGTTGACTCTCCATCAGATGAAAGACTGTTTGAATGAAGACATTGAAGGACTCTCCGATGATGATGAAGATGTGCTTCTACCAATGTACACTCAGAAAAGAATCGAGGATCAGCCTCTTCCACAAGTTAATTGGGAAAACAAGGAATCTCTTTCAGTTGAAGACAGAACAAGACAAGTCATTGAGTATAGTAAGGTTTTCTTAGTGCTTAAAAGGAAGAACTCTATTCCAGTAGCAGAGCCGCCAAGGATAATTCCCTCTTCTTCTACAGCACAGTCAAAAGGAAAGGGTAAAAGTCAGTCTCAAGATGGCGTCAAAGGATGTAGATCAAATAAAAATGTAAAGAGAAGGTTGGATTTCTCAGGCATAGTCATACAGGAACAGCCTACGGTTGATTCAGAAGTTCCTCTTGACAAGCCCATACCTCAGAAAGAAACAGAGGAGCCACCTTCAACACATGTTCCTGTACCTTTGACGGGTTCGTCACCAATTCACATTGATCTTGATATCGAAGATGATGAAGAGATCACAGCAGTACCTCCTGAGGAAGTTAGTAAAGATACTACGGTGTCTTGGCTTGAGAACTCCTTAGGAAGGGTTAGGAGAAGGCCTTCATATCAAGTGAGTGTTGATGATCTCGATAACATTTATCAGGAGCCTCCTAAGAAGAAGGCAAAGAAGCAAGTTCATTTTGATAGGAATCCCGATAACGAGATTGTCATAGAGACTGCAGTGCCCCCAGAAGATAAGAATAGGGATGAGGTGAACATGGATGATTTTGTCATGGTCAAGGCTAATCTTGGTAGAAATACCAGACATGCAGATTTGAGTCTCTTCAAAGTTGTATCCGAAAACCTACATGAAAGAGTGCTTAAAGATGGAGAAGACAAGGCAGCCCTCAAGGCTGAAAATCAGCAGCTTAGGCTTTTCATTTCTAACCTTGCTCGTGGTTCTTCACAAACAACCCAGTTGCTGCCCCAGGTCTTAGAGACACCAGCTGATCACCATCAGTTAAGACAGCTAGTCATATGTGGGAAAGAGACTCAGGAATGGATTGAGAGCTTCATTGTCAGAGGAAAGGAGATCTTGGCTCGGATGTTCCAGTTGAGAGAGAATGCTCATAAACTTCGTCAAAGCATCCAATGATTTGAACAAACATGGGCTGAAGTAAAACCTAGGCATGAGATTATCATTGCTGATTTAGACACAGCCTACGGTTCAGCAGTTTCAAAGGAGCACAAAAGACAGATCCTTGCATGGAGAGAACGCCATGTTTTCAAAGTTAAAACCTATGAGAGGATATCTGAAGAATTCATCACCTACAGGCAAAGGTTGGTTGAAGCTCTCCTTTTCATCAGTGAATTTGTCATAGAGATCCCCTCTCAGTACAGTCTTGAAGATGGTTCTTATGTCGGGCTTGAGGAGGTGCAAAATCAGTTCCAGAACGTTGTTCATAGTTGCAGCCCAATTGGCGGAAGGATAGGTCATATTTCAGTGATGTCAGCAAAGTTCAATAAAGCGGCCAATGAGATTGAAGATTTCCTAAGATCTATTGCAGATGCCGAAGATATTCTTGACAAGCGGTGTTTTGTCGTTGATGGCATAGATGCAATCAACCTGACACAGCTCAAACTTCCTAGCTGGAGGATCAGCTTTAAAGCAGCCTTCTCTAGAAGCTTATCCCGCTTATTATCTTGGAATAATCCTATCCATTCTTTGAGGATAGAAAGAAGATAAGATGTAATAGCTGATGCTTTCCCCCGCTTTTTCTCATGGTTTCTTTTTTCTAGATTTAGTAATAAAGCTTGCTTGCTGAGCAAGCCCTAGATTGTGAAAGTAAGGAGATTTTAGGGTTCCCTACTCCTCTGCTTCTCTATAAATAAGATTCTTTGCTCATTAGTTTCTTTTTAACGGTTAATAAGTATAACAAACCACAGTCTCCTTTTAGCCAAGTAAGTTGTTATCTCGTCGGCTTCAATTTTGTAGGTTGGAACGGTTATTAAGTATAAATAAACTGCCTAGTCTCTTTTAGCCGCAAGTTGTTATTCAAAGGTCGGGCTCAATTTTGTGTTGGAACCGGTGGCTAGTGAGGAACAAAAACGCTGAGCCCACAGCCCTATTTGTTGCTCAAGTATTGTTCATTTGTATTGTGATAAGCAAATTGTTGAGCCTCTTTAGCCAACAAGGAGTTAGTAAGATTGCTGTTTTCTATTGTGTTAAGAATAAGTTTGCAAGCCTCCTTAGCTGCAATTTCTTATTCAAGGCATGTTAGAAGGGAGTTTTGTTTTAGAGATTTGAGTAATAAAATCATGAGCCTCTTTTGCCTTGGTCTAAAATCTCAGATTTCCGTTATCTATGTTATGCTTTCATGATCTTTATTTCAGCTTACAGTGAAGTGTGTAGGTGTTTGTTGAGAGAGAGATTGTTAAAGTATTTTTGTCAGAAAATCTGCCTTGTTAATTTCTAACTTCTCTTGTTCTGCTATTACTTGAGAGGTTAGGAACGTCTTTAGTCTAGGTTAGTCATAGTTGAACTTCTTATCAGAAAATCTCAGCTGCGGCGTTTGTGTTTAAAAAACCTTGTGCTCTAAGCTGATCCAAAAGATAGGCAACTTAGTTTTAGTTTACTTTCTTTCAAACACCACGCAAGAGGGAGCCTCCTAATTTGAAGAGCGATCCGTGGTATATTGTCCATTTTCAACCGCATACCGAGAGGTGCTAATTTAAACGCCAACAAGAGTACAGGGTGACATTTTCATGTTTATCCACCCTCTATTATACGTGCTCACTGGAACCACTGTTACGGTCACTCAGCTTATCTGATGATCTCACGAACCTATGTATTGCGGAGCTGGGCTGAATAAAAAAAGATCCCCTGGAAACGGATTTTGCAAATTCAATTATCTGAGGGGTCTAATTCAAGGGCGCCCTTGGGCTACAGGGGCGCAAAAACTGCAATTTGACAGTCCTTTGTGATGTGTACCCTCTTCGTACCTTCCGCTTCAGCTTTCGATAACTGGAGTTCTGCAACTCGGACGATCTCGCTTGATAGCTTGCCGGAAAGTTGACTGAATTCCGAAGAGATTGAATACATTTGCAACCAAAAAGCACTAAATCTGAGCATCCATATTGAAGGGCGCCCTTGAGCTGCAAGGGTGTAGATTTGCTTTTTGTTAGATATTTTCATCCATTTCACGCTCTGCAAACACCATTGTCGACTACTGATATGACCACGTAGAAGCATTACTGTTGCTAACGCGTGTGTATGACTATATTTCACCACTTTCACATGTACGAACACTGTAAAGTTGATTTGCACGTTGATTGCGGAAGCGTCTCCCATGTTACAAAGTGAAGTGTTTCCAAACTTAGAATATTTTTGCACTTTTCGCCATTTGAAAATCCCCTCCAGTGTGAAGCATCTTTCTCAGCATCTTTCATCATAGAATGTTTTGCTTTGAGTTTCAGGCTTAGATTTTGACACCGGGTATTGGCCAACTACTATTGACGATCTCAAAGATCTTTTTTTCCTGAAAAAGTGAAAACTACCCACCAGCCTTAAACTGACTTTTAACTGAAACTGACTCCACCATTGTGATCTTGATGTGAAATAAGCCAATCAAAATTAATTTCATCTAATTCTGACAAGTTTCAATTTTTAGGGTTTAGTGATGTGAAACAAGGGTGCAAAAACCCTAATTTTCAGTTTTTTCCGAATTTCACCATTATCTTCCCAACATCACATTGACTCAAAATACATGCTCGATTTGCCCAAAAATTGTGTTTTGACAGCATTTTAACAAGGTTTAGACTCTTTTAAGCAAAATGCCTTAATGAAGCAAAAGATTTGGTTTGGGTACAACATGATGCAACAACCCTATAGATAGTCCACTCTTAGGAAGAGGGGGATGGAGAAACTCAATCCACGCTATTATGGGCCATTCAAAATTATCAGGTGAGTTGGCGAGGTGGCTTATGAGTTAGACTTACCGACAGACAATAAGGTGCACAATGTGTTCCATGTGTCATGCCTCAAGAAGGCATTGGGACAACATATAGTTCCTTCTTCAGATTTACCACCCTTGGATGATGAAGGGAAGTTGATTTTAGTACTTGAGGCCACCCTTGATTCTAGAGAGCGTCATCTTAGGAGGTCGGTTATAAGGGAATATTTGGTTAAGTGGAGAGATCTACTGACAGAGGATGCTACTAGGGAGAATGAGAGCATTTTAGAACATCCAACTTTGAGTTTGCTTGAGGACAAGCAAATTTGGGGAGGGCAAACTGTAATGTCCCCACTCTTGTCAGTGTCAGTAGCAGATGGGTTAGCCTATTATTTGGACCCTCGTAGGCTAATATGTGTGGATAGGTGGTCTTAGTGGCAGATAATGGCGGATATTGTCATTTCCACTCCTTTAGTTTAGTATTGGGTTCAGTGCAGGCCTTTGTAGTTCAGTGTTTGCTAGCTTCTAATGGCACATCAAAACACTGAGAATTGAGGGAGATATTAATATTTTAGTGGTTAAGTTATTTAATTAACTTATGGGGATATTATAAAGTTATAATTTGACTTTATAATAAATTAAAGCCACTTAAATATTATAAAGTGAGAATTAAATCATTTAAGTCATAAAAGGTATGCCCAAGTTGATAAAGACAAATTAAAACATTATTAAAGTGACTTGAATACATTTAAATGTATTTAAATGACAAAGTCGTGCTTTTTTGGGATTCATGGCATTTTGAGGATATACGAAGGCAAAGGAGAAAAGTCAACCTCATCTTTGAGCATTTGACATTTACTCTTTCTGGCTTCTTTGAAGTTTGTGCTAAGACAAGGGTTTCAGAGGATTTTCACCATTGGAGAACAAGAATTCTTCAGTGTTTTGCGATTGTGAGGTTGTGAAATACTAGCTGAATTATTGCTTCTAAGAGGGCTTTATCCTGGAGTCCATTTGTGCCTGCACCAGATTCACTGTTCAGTATTTATCAGTTTTCAATAAAGGAAAGGGCTAAATCATTTGAGACGCCATCTTTCCTCAGTTTTTTGCATCAATAAAGAGGCCGTACAATTCCTCAATAGGGTCATACTTCATCCTTGGGAGGCTTGTAGCTTCTAGTTGGGCGTGTGAACCAGAAGGCTGAAACGCCTTCTTTTTGGGCCTTATGTTGTCTCCACCTTGGACGCCTAGCACATTCAAGGCATTTGATCCAGTTTTAGCGTGGGACAAATCATTATCTGAAGGTGGGCGTTACATTTCACTAGGTTCATTTCTTGCCTGGCATGTACAAATCTTTCTTATTTAATTAATCTAAGGACTTCCGGGTACGTTGATTGTATGCAATTTACTTGTATCAATTGCCAAATCCACAATAGCATTGCAGTTACTCTTAATTTACTTGTTATTCAGTTTTAGCACGATATCTTGCCTGGCACATTTCCTTTTTTTTTTGCATAAAATTCATCAAAAACAAGTGAAAACACAAAAACAATACAGTTTAGCATTAGGAGTAGAGTTAGAACCAGCAGGGTTCTTCACAAAAGAGTAGGATGGTTTAACTATTGGATTTATATGCTCCATGTATACCAATTGAAAGTTTACTTAATTTGATGCTAGTTTAAATGGGCAAGGTTTGTGGGTGAAGTGGAGATAAGAATAATCAAACAGAGGTACATTGACACATGATGATGATGGTAGTGACTTTTAATGTCCTTCAGTCCAGTAAATTAAGTAGGCATTATTAAATTTGAATTTTGAGCTTGTGGGGTTCAGGGTTCAAATCCAGATTAGGCTTATTAAGATGCCTGAGCTGAAGTTTTGCTGTTGAGAAATTCTCTCCAGAATGAGATATGTAGTCGGCCGTAAGTAATTAATCATGTTAGTCGGCCAAATAATAAATAAATAAATAAATAATATTGTGCACAACAAAAGCAATTAGTGTATGTTGTAATCAGGAATTAATATCAGATGGTTGGGTAGTTGTACTGAGTAGTTGCTGATGGTTGGTGTCCTCAACCAACATCGACTGTCTATATAATTCATGGTTCATTTGTAGTCGCAGATCGCACATTTTGGATATATGATGTACTTATTATCTATTTGATGAATGAATGGAACACCTATATTCTGTGTAATGTTTGTGTAATTGATATGTTCTATTCTTGCTGTTATATATTCTCATTTACTCTATGTTAATCGATCAAGTCACTTTGTGAGTAAACATTTGGCACCATTCCTGAAACGAACTTTTGCGATACACCAAACACAAAAGGACGTCATGGCATTGTAATGGGTTAGCTAGCCGAAGAGCCAATGCAAGCAAACACGGAAAGAGAAGATGTGTTGACAAAAGACCTCATAAATTTGTGGGATATCACACTCAAGGAGCACGTATGGAGGGAGGCTCTTAGGTGGGAGGTTCCTTAGGTCGCCATCTGGGATAACTTGACCGTCAATCCGGAGGTCGACTGTCTTCTTGATAGACTGCCGAGGTTAATAGCACGACACTATATCATACTACGAAACCTTTGCGTTGAGAAAGACATGGAACACCAAAGATAACAAATCCTGCAATGGTATGAAGAATGAACCAGAAGAGAAGAAGCGCGTGACACTGATCGACGATGCATGTCAAATAATTAATGCCATTAACCTTGAACAAAAACGGAAAATTAAAACAAAGTGGTGATGCATTAGTTGATAAAAAAATAAGAAGATCCTTAGGGATAAAAGAACAAACCGAACGTCGATGATGATTGAGGGGTGAAGTTGATGGAGGAAAAGGATTTCTCAAAGAAGGTCCAAGTCCACCTAAGAACAGAAGTCAAAGCCGAAGTGTGAGTAGAAGTTGTAGTTGGGAGAGATGGAAAATTGTCAGGACAAGAGAATGTACAAGGGGAGATTGGATTGAAATAGCCAAACATCTACCACTTCTCGATGAAGAAACATAAGCCGACCTCGCCGACCAAGTTATAGAACCGTCTAGATCATCAACATCAGATGCAGGCGAAAGTGAGGAAGAGAACACCTTCAGGGAAACATGAAACGAAGAAGGGTCATCATCGGAAGACACACCATCGAGCGAGGCAGAAGGCAAGGAAGAAACTGCCAACCCGACTGTCTAAGAGCAATTCATACAAATAGAGTCGGTCGAAGGGGAAGGCCAAAGGAAGCATACAAAGGACCTGACAAAGACCATTTGCCAGATTGAGCAGTGGACATTTGAGAAAGATCATAACATTGGACGACCAGAGTCAAAAACACTAGGGCAAAGGGAGCATTGAAAGAAGCTTGAATGCAGACGGAAGGTGACAAACCCTGACAAAGGACAAGTAGAGAATTGCGGTGTGTTTGAGAGTGCAAAGAAGGCACCAAAACGTACGAATCAAAACTCCTCAAGTAGGTCACTATCGCAGGAGGTGCATGAAAGAGGCAAGATGGTGACTCCCCCAACAAGTCCGAATGTAGAGTGGCAAGAACTTTCAAAGTTCACTGCAAATAGGTTGGAGGACCCTATATGACATTGTAAAACTTATGAGACAATCTAGGTGGCGAACGATTAGGATGACAAAGCATATTGGTTGAGAGCATTTCCAACAACTCTCTAGAGAATAGCAATTGACTACCGAACTGGAAGTGGGACATAAAAACACATGGGAAGCATTAAAATGAGCATTCTAGGAAGAATTCAAACTCCTGAGAGACGACAACGAGATTGTAGCGAAGGTATACAATACAAAACAAGGTAAGCACAAGAATGAACGAGCCCACAATTGTAGACTCAAGGAACTTTTGGTCAAATTGCAAAGCCAACCAGCTGATGGGCTAAAGAAGAGGTGGTTCATCTAAGGGTTGATTCCTTCGGTAAGGAAAAGATGAAGGTTGTACCGCTGTCATTGTATGCCAACGCCTACAATCGGGCAATGGACATAAAAAGAGAAGACAAGACATCTTCTCAAGGAAAGATGAAGATGGACGATGATGAGAGCAATGACGATAGCAACGATGGTGAATCGAAGGCTGTCCAAGCCTTGAGAAAGGACATGATGAGGATGATGAAAGAGCTAGAGCCTAAGATGGAGAATAGAAGGGAAAACAAAGAATTGTGGTGCACCAATTGCAAAGGAGAGGGTCACACAAAGGAAAACTGTCCAAAAAATTTATTTTGCGATATCTGCCAAGTGATGGGACATTCCTTCAAGGAATGCCCATACAATCTAAAAACAAGAAGCACATAAGTGCTCTTCACCCAAGGAGAACAGTCAACTCTTGCAACCACCTCGCCAGAACCTCAGAACACAAATAACAATCGGTTCAACAATAGTGGACCAAGGAGTAGAATCCAGTACGATGCAAAGGGATGACCAATGATCCATTGTAGAAAGTGTAATGAATGGGGCCACTTCGCTTGAGAATGTCAAAGTGACCAAGACAAAACAGGGATGCTTTGTAAGTTGTGTGGACTGGGTGACCATGAAGAATAGGCGATGGCTAAAGAAGGAAGAACCTCTTAGGAGATTGCAAGTACCTTGTGGCAATCGGAGTCAAAAACAACATTGTACGACAGGTATTGTAGATTTCCATACCCATCAAAGTGACCAACCTTCTCCAAACCATGCCACAATTAGGAATGGCGATCACGAACATAGTCGGTGACGAACAATGCCAACAACACGAAGGTCAAAGGAAGGAGATGGTAGTAGAATTGCCACTCGAAGGTGAACAAGTCATCAACCCAATGTTGCTGACGGTAAACATCTGGACGAGACCAACGATCGTACAAATGGAGATCAGAGGGAAGAATCTAACAAACACAATTGTTGATGGAAGATCGACAGTCAACGTACTACCCGAAGACACATGGAAGTGCCTCAAGAAACCAATGCTCTGTCCATTGACATTTCAGTTGGTGGGTGCCAACCAGCATGGTATCAAACTGTTGGCAACATTGATGGTGCAAAAGGTGACGATTGGGACACAACTGTTCTTGCTGAACTTTGTAGTCATCCCATTGTGGAAAAAGGCATACGATGCATTGCTCAGGAGAGGGTGGTTGATTGTAGCGAAGGAAGATCACAATTGGAAAAGAAATACACTGTCCATAGAGAACAATGGAAGGAAATATGTAATCAACTTGAGAAACGAAGTAGTCAGTGAAGAATTGGTATCATAAGACTCAGAGTCTGAAGGAGGATTAGGAATGGACGAAGAAAGGGGAATCATGGAATTGAACGATAAAGGTATCTTGGACCTCCAACACGCTGGATGAGACGAGTTCACTCAACAGACTCTTCCATTGGCAGATGGAAGATTACGAAGTATTCTAGTGAGATTAAAATATGCTGCAAATTAAAGAAATTGAAAGGGAAGAAGAAGATGGGGCATCGATGAGCCAAACATTCCTCCAGGATACGGAGAATACAAAGGAGTGGCTAGGGTAGATAACACGCCAACACAACTTTGAAACACACAAGATGATTGGAGAAGAGGATTGTGAAATATTCTGAGCCAATTTTTTCAATTTTACAACTCAACAACAAGAATCCGTTAGGGTGAGTTCAATCAAACAAGCAGTTACAAATAACTCGTTGCCAAGAATGCGCACTCAATCTCAACAAGAGAGAGGCTGTCATATGGCAAGAGGATCGTCAGTGCATTAAGACAAATTGCAACTGAAGGTAACTCTAACCAAGAATGTGTCCAGGATGGACGAACATATGGTCAGAGGATCTCAAAGCGTGCTGAAAGGTAACTCTAACCAAGAATGTGTCCAAGATGGACGAACATATGGTCAGAGAATCTCTACCACTACAAGTGCTGAAAGCAAACTCAACACCAAGTATGTGCTACCCAATCCAGTACGGAAATGAGGTGACCATATGGCGGAGATATAAAGAAATACAATGCAACTTCAGAATGTAAAGTAGTCATTACAAAACATGATAAGCAAGATTAGAGAAATGCTGACAGTACTACTGTTCAGCTTACAATATGAAGAGAAATTGCCTGCCAAGAGCATAGAATTAGAACAATTTAGCGTGCATCAAATAAGAGGATTCTCCTTGCTTAACAAGAATGCCAAGACCAATTACTTCACTCAAATACCAAACTGAAGATTCTGATTTAGACAGATCTGCACTTTAAAATGTAAACCAGCAACCTAACACCACACTAAAATGATCATATCTCTCTCACAACTCATCCAATTGATGTGAAACGAAATGCAATATACCCTAATGATGAAGGCGACCAAGATAGAGCACTGAAAACTAATCAAAAGACCCCATATTATTTATGCACGAATTTCAAGGCAAGGTCAAATGGTACGGCCCTCAAGGAAGGGCGATTTGCCTTTAAAAATTCAAGACTTCACTAAAAAATCTGCAACTTAGGGAAAAGGGTCGCCCCTCACAGACACAGAGATTAATGCAACACCCAGAATGATTCTTTTTGTATTTTTTGACTTATGAATAAAAACAACAATCTGCTGTAAAGAAAAGACAATTCCAGAATTTCACTAATATGCATAAACTGGACTACAAAGCCACACAACTACTACAATGCAGAAATCTCACTACAAATCACTCAATCTACCAATACCTCATCACTAGTCACTATATCTCAAGCGAGAAGCAATGCCAAGCTAGGAGGCATACATTCCTCGAAGCAGTCCCAATACCATTCCGGCAGCATAACTTTCCTGTAGACAAAAGATAACCAAGTGAAGACCCAAGACGTCCTTTTATAATTTGTGAAGACCCTTCCAGAAGCTTCAAGAAACCCTAATTCTTTTCCCTCCAAGAAAAGGCGTCACTTTCTTCAAGGCTCATTTTTGACTTTAATAAAATAATCTCTTCAATAAGATGGGCGTCATTTTTCAAGCAATGATTTTAGAACTTTAGAAAATATTGAAATATCACCATGAGGTGCCACCCTTCAAAACCACCTTTTAAAACAACTTTAAGTTCAATCACTAGGCTAAGGGGGTCAACAGCAAAATATAACATTAAAACATGACTTAATTAAAATAATTCGAACTTCTCTCCAATTGTGCCCCAAAGCCAAAAATGAGTAAGCCAACTGAACAGTCTGAAGTAGAAAGCCAACCGTGCCGAAACCAACAAGACCACTGCCAGAAATAGAATTTACTAAAAATAGTAAATTCCAGAAAGTGCTCGGAATACCAAGAAAATTACATCACTGCGAAGCCCACAAAAAACCCAAAAGGAATCCGCAGTTCAATCACCAATTCACGAGCAACAGCAACCTCCACACAAGAAACCCTAATCAAACCGTCCGAGTAGCCTACGGTTCTCCAGAATAGGCCAATGGTCATCTGAGAAGATCATGCTCGAGAAGGGGACATTACAGTCCGCCCTTCCCAAGATTGCTTGTCCTCAAGCAATCGCAAACCAGGATGCTGCAGAATCTCATCATTCTCCCAAGTCGCATCCTCCATAAGTAGGTTCTTCCACTTCACCAAGTATTCTCGGATTGTTCTTTTTCTCAAGGAACGCTCTCTAGAATCAAGAATTTGTTCTGGAATCAAAACTAACTGCCCTTCTTCATCGAAAGGTGGCAACTGTGACGAAGCAACAACATTATGTCCAAGTGCCTTCTTGAGGCGAGACACGTGGAAGACATTGTGTACTCTGCTGTTCGAAGGTAGCTCCAACTCATAAGCTACTACTCCCACCTTTCTGGTAACCTTGAACGGCCCATAGAAACGGGGTTTGAGCTTCTCAGCATCACTCTTCTTGAGAGTAGACTGTCTGTAAGGCTGTAATCGAAGATAAGCCATATCCCCAACCTCAAAAGAGCTCTCAACACGCCGCTGATCAGCGTACATCTTCTGCTGATTCTGTGCAATTTGAAGATTGTTCTTCAATGATTTCATGATATCTTGACTCTGCTGCAACAAATCCTAGGCTTGAGGGGCTTTGCTATCACCAAACACCAAATCAGCAAAGCTAGGAGCTTCATAACCATAAAGAGCCAAGAAAGGTGACATCCTTATTGACATGTGAAAAGAAGAATTGTAATAGTACTCGCCTAGGTGAAGCCACTTCACCCATGCTCTTTGCTGCTCCGAAACATAGTTTCTCAAATAGCCTTCCAACCACTTGTTCACTATTTAAGTTTGTCCGTCTGTTTGGGGGTGATAACTAGTGCTTGGAGTAAGCACAGTACCACTCATTCTGAAGACCTCTTGGCAAAAGGTGCTTAGGAACTTGCTGTCCCTATCACTCACAATGTTTTTTGGCAACCCATGTAACCTAAACACCTCATGAAAAAACAGAGCTGCAACTTGGGCTACTGAAAAAGAGCTGGTAATGGCGAAGAAGTGAGCAAATTTTGTTAGTCTATCCACTACAACATAGATACAGTCCTTCCCTTGGACCTTGGGCAACCCCGTGATGAAGTCCATCGATATGCTTTCCCATTTTTGATTGGGAATAGGGAGAGGTTGCAGCAGACCAGCAGGTAGAGTATGCTCATTCTTGTTCATTTGACAAGTGGGACACTCCTGAATCTATGGTTGAACTTCCCCTTTCAGCCCTTTCCAAGAAAAATTTTCCCGGATCTGCCTATATGTCTTGAAGAACCCTTGATGACTAGCAAGCGGAATGTCATGAAATGTCAACAAAATCTTCTTTTTAAGCTTAGAATCAGCCACCAAAAAGATTCTACCCTTGTAGTGTATCAGCCCTTCAATCACCTTGTACCTTTCGTCATGAAAAGTACCCTCAATGATGCTGGTTGCAAACTGATTTTTGGCATAATCAGCAAGCAACATGTCCTTCCAATCAGCAGTAAGCTCACACAATGAGCTCAAATGGGGTCTCCTAGATAGAGCATCAGCCACAATGTTGTTTTTTCCCTTGACATACTCAATGTCAAAATCGTAAGCTTGAAGCTTACTCACCCACTTTTGTTGCCTCTCGTTCAAATCCTTCTGATGCATGAAGTGTTTGAGACTATTGTTAGAATATTATATTCTACTTGTATTAATGGTCAATCTTATCAACTGTAGTTGGTAGGTAGCTGGTAGGTAGACATTTAATGTCTACAGTATTTTACCTCACCTATATATTGTAATCTATTCTTCAAGTAATAATAAACAATTTCTTAGCCCAAAATTGTTTCATGGTATCGAGTCGTAAGAAAAAACCCTAAAAATTCGTTTTACTAAAAAGTCATAATTCAATTTTTTCTGGTCTAGGGTTTCGCTTAATTTTTCAAATCTGTAATTCGTGAAAAATCCTCACGTGAGATTTCGCCGCCTGTTCAAAAATTGAGGGTTTTTGTTGAGATTTTCGAGGTTTCTTCTCACGAAAATCAAATGTCATGTCCCAAAATTGTAACACATGAAAATGCAAATCAATAAATAAATCATAATCACAAAACACATTTTAGTGTGAAATATAAATAACTAGATAAATAAATATCAAAAATGTAATGGCAATCTAAATATTATTATCAAGAATATTATAATTATAATACATTTATTATAATAAACGAGACAATTAATATTAGTACATTATAAATATCATAATAATAGAGATTTCACAAGGAAAAAATATTACAAAATAATATTAATAAAATATTATTATAATTATAGTCATAAATATTATAATACATATAAAACCACTAATTTAAGAATAAATATTAAGAAATAATATTTATATATTGAAGATGTAATGCAGCGATTATTAGTGAAAAAAAAAAGGATTAATTATAAAAACAGCAGTTTGAAAAAATAAAATAAATAAATAAATAAAAGTGGTTTAAAAATAATAATGAAGGTTTAAATAAATGTTTGTGTCTTTTCATAAGGACATCACTCTTGAAAAGATGTATCCTTTAACATAGATATAAAAAGACATTGAATGTAAGAATTAGAAATAAAAAAGGAATCAATTAGAAATCTGCATAAAGCAGCAGATTGGAAATGAAATAAACTATGGGAGATTTATTTGATTAAGTGTTATTGTCAAGAATATATTTGGGGAAGTAAGTTTATATATATATATATAGATATAGTAAGTGATATATATATATATATATAGAGAGAGAGAGAGAGTAAGTGATTATTGGAAGATTAAAATTAATTAGAAATAATTATATATTTATACACGATCATTGTAATAATGATGCTTGCAGCAATTATTGAGCCTTATAAGTAATTACGATCATAATATAAAAATGGATAGATTAATATTTATGATCAATCAAATGTAAGATTGAAGGAAGGCGACTAAGGAATTAAGAATCATGGGAAGACACAACAGTTCAGGTAATGTATTCACTTAGCAATAATATTTAGCATATTTTGAATATAAGAACTAGATATTGTTAATTTGATTATTGATATAATGACATCCTTTAATCTTATCATAATGAGAATTATCATAGGACATGATGAACTTAAAGAACCATTGGTAAATGAAAATATATTTGATTATAGGCATGAAATAAATCTTGGATGAATGCAAATATATCTGATTGTTTAAAGATTGTCTACTATGTGTTTGTAAACATATTAGGATGGACGAAACATGGGTGAAGTTGGATTGCCTAAAAACCCCACTTTCAGCCCCTTAGGCCCTAGACAAGGGATTGGGCTTTGCAGCCCCTTAGGCTCTTAACAAGGGATTGGGATTTGCAGCCCCTTAGGCCCTTGACTAGGGATTGGGTTATAGAAAGATGGGGGTCCCACCTAGGTCTCTGCCCCTTAGGCCCAAGATACGGGATTGGGCAAGAGAAGGTGGTAGGCCTTAGGCCACTTGGACTCTATGGTTCCTTTCCCCTAATAGGACGAGTGTCTTCTGAGGTGCTACCATGAGTGGAGTATGGAGGTACTAAGCCCCTAGGCAAGAAGGATTGTGATGGACAACCTCTTGAGTTTACATGAGGGCTTCAGGGCGGATTCACCTATGGCACTCCTCTTATGTCTTCATTAATTGATTTATGTTTATGAATATATTGTGGATATCTAGATATTATTGCTAGCAAATATGTGTATGTGGAAATGTTTTTGAATTGGTGAATGCAGATTTCAATCTAGGATTATTTCATTAGAGAAACACATTCCTTTTGGAAAGAAGAAACCCTAAACCTAATCAACAATCGAATTCTAGGGCAAACAAGCAAATACAAGAGCAAGGCTAGGT
>VDFB02245233.1:0-21196 GCA_007258455.2 Sequoia sempervirens | reverse complement strand
TTGAATGACCACTCACCCCCCTCAACTTAAGTTTATAAAATAACTTTATAAGACAACTTAAGTAACTAAATAAAACAATTATTAATTACTACAACCTTAGGCTCTCCAAACCAAAAGAGGAACAATACTGCTGCGTACATATTGGCCTTGGACCAACTCCCCAAAAATGACTTACTATAAACAGCACTGCTAAAAATAGTAAGTGTACACCAAATGCCAAACTGAGCAAAACTGACGAACATTGAAGAGTACTTTGACCAACTGAAGATAGCAAAGACCATACACTGGCCACTGCTATAAATAGAAACCCCTCTGAAACCCAACACTAAACTCCAATGTTGGTCACTGAGTCCCCTAACCACATCAAACCTCACGGGGAACTGCGGAATGCATGTCGAACACTACACTGCTCAAGAGTGAGAAGGGGACATTACTACTACCAATGTCAAAAGTTTGCTTATGTCTAAGAAAGTTCCAAGTTTGGAACATTTTTTGAATGTTTTCTATGTTTTGTCAGGCTTGCAAACTTTTAGTGTTTCCCTCAATGTCATACCTTTCACCCACTTCTGAAATATGTAATGTCTACATTTTTTGAGTAATGGCAAATATTGATATTTAGCTTATTTTATTCCCATAAGCTAAATAATGGAGTTATAAGGGAATAATAATTAAATTAATTATTTTGAAGTTGTCTATTTTAAATAAATATCAAAGGATAAGTTTATTTTAATTAATTTAATAAAAAGTGACTTAGTGGAATAAAATAATATTAAAAGTCAATTTAATAAAGTGCCTACTTTATTTAATATTTTAAAAAGTGACTTAAGTGACATAAAAATAATAATATTATAAAGTCCTTTTATTAAATATTATAAAGTTACTTTATTAAATATTATAGTCACTTTATTAAATAAAGTGTTCTTCTAGAAGCTTGAGGAGGTTACATTGGATTCTTCTAGAAGACCCAGCAAAGCCTTTAAAAGGAGGAATAAGGAAAGCATTTGAGCATCCATTATTGACTTAATATTTCTCTATGCATTATTGCAAAAGATTGAATTACAGGTTCAGCTAATTTTTTGAGGACCAAAAACCTTGGAAAGGTTTGGAGGATTGGACGAAAACAATTTCTTAGTGAATCTACTTCAAGATTCACATTGGGCAATAAAAGGAAATCTATGAATTCTTTTATGAAGACAAATTTTCAATATATGAATCAGCATGTGTAATATTTTATTTGCAAGTCTTTGGAAGGAGTGTTGATCATTTTATGTAGGAAGCCAAAATCACAATTTGCATATGTGACATTAAACACCCTATTCAAAGGCATAATCCTTGGCGAGTAGGTGTTTTGGCAAAGGTTTAGGGCCACATGTGGTACTTGGAAATTTTGAAGACTTGTGACAACATTAGAGACATTGACCAAAGGGAGTGGAAGTGACAAGTTTCATTGAGACTTGTTGTTGTAATGTCTATGTAATTTAGCCCTACGCTCTTCATTTGGTTTTAGCCTATTTCTGGGAACTCGTAGGCTAAGCAGAGGCTTGAATCAGGGTTTCCAAACTTCTTGGAGGGCGTTTTCGTCCTTTTGCGGAGCTTGCACTTGGAAATGTTGAACTCAGATTGCGGATTCCTTCTGGGTTTTCTGAGAGCTTCGCGTTGGTGGTTTCGGTTTGGCATTCTGAGCACTTTCGAGAATTTACTATTTTTAGTAAATTCTATTTCTGGCAGTGGTCCTGTTGGCTTCGGCTCGGTTGGCTCTCATCTTCAGTATGTTCATTTGGTTCGATCAATCTTGACCTTGGGAAGCATTTTTGGTGAAATATCCAGTTGATTTTAAAATATTATACTTTAATGTTATATTTTATTATTGTGACCCCTTGGTCTAGTGAAACAACTTTAAGTTGTTCTTAAAAAGGGGACTTGGAAGGGTGGCGCCTCATGCTGATGATTTAATATTTTTCTTAAGGCCAAAACAATGCTTTAAAAGAGGACGCCTTTTTATGAAGTGAAGATTTTAAAATAAATTAAAAAGTTAAATTGCCTTGAGAAAAGGGACGCCATCTTTGGAGGGAAAAGGAGTTACTTCAAATTTGAAAATTAGGGTTTCTAGAAGCTTCTGGAAAGTCATCACAAGTTTATAAAAGGAGGTCTTGGTCTTCATTTTCAACATCTGATATCTTGAGTATTGTTATGCTGCCGAAATGGTTGCTGAATTGCTTCGAGGAATGAATGCCTCCTAGCTTGGGCTCGACTTCGTGCTTGAAAGATAGCACCTAGTAGAGAGGTTTGCTAGTTATTGAGTGAATTTGTAGTGAGGTTTTGCATTGTTTTGATGATCTTGCATTTTGTAGCTGAGTTCTTGCATTTTCTGTCATATTCTGGAGTTGCTGAATATCATAGCTGATTCGAAGTTTCATTCATATTTAAAAAATAAAAAAAGATATTGTTCTGGGTGTTGGTCATATCATCTTCTCTACTTGGGGCGACCTTACTTGCAAATTTGTGGGATTTTTAATGAAGTTTCTGATTTTATAAATCAAATTCGTCATTCCTTGAAAGCCCTACTTTCTGGAGTGCTTTGGGATCCGTGCCATTAATTAATAGCCACTTTTAGCTGTCCTTTCTCATAACTAAGCTAGGCGCCATCTTGTTGAGGGTCTTTTGCATCTTATTTGAAGTCATTTGGGTCAGTTTTGAGTGAGTTGTGTGCATTTCATTGATTTGCTGTATTGCTGGTTATCATTTTCAGTCTTGGTTCTGTCATAACAGCTTGCATAGAATCTATCATTTGAGTTAGGTTTTGAAAGGAGAGACATTGAGAGTATTAAGGAAAGCATTGTACTTTGTTGCAGCATTGGGAACACTCTTATCTTGTGCTTAACAGATAAATCTCTGATATTGTAAGCTGAACAGTAGTACTGTCAGCATCTCTTTTATTCTTACTAATCTCATATTTGTAACTGCCCACTGAATAAGTGGAAGAGGCTGGCTTGCCGCCTATCAACAGTTGAATTGCATTGTAATATCTTTCATCTCCGCCCTATGGTAGCTCCATTCCCACTCCAGGTTTGAAAGCACATTCTGGGTGTTGAGTTTATTCGAAGTTGCATTTGTATTTCTTTAAATCTCCACCAAATGGTCGCCTCATTCCATTCTGGTTTGGGTAGCACATACTTGGTGTTGAGTTACTTTCAGTTGCAGTTTTGATTTATTGTACTAACGATCCTCTTGCCATATGACAGCCTCTCTCTTGTTGAGATTGAGTGCGCATTCTTGGCAAAGAGTTATATTGTAACTGCTGGTTTGATTTATCTAACCCTAACGGGTGCCTTCTGTATTGTTGTTGTAATTGCATTCAAAAATCGGGAAAAATTTGGTCCGGTTCATTACATTTTGTAGACTTGTATGAGTTGTCAAACCTAAATCAGGCCTTTATCAAGCTGCAATCAGACTTTAAGGTCATCATTTGGCACTATATCAGACTTGCATCGATTTGGTATTCAATTTTGAAGGTTGCAGCTTCATTTTCAGGTTGCTGGGCTCAATTTCAGTCATATTTTGAGTTGTATCAGACTTGTATCAGCTGTAGGGATACTCAGAAATTAATACCAGCACTTTGGTATTTGTTGTTTCCTTCCATTTTGGTCAAATAAGGGCATATATCAGTCATTGAGTGTCATTACCAGTCATATACAAGTTGTTGGGCACATTTTATATACATTTCTGAGTTGTTTGAAAATTATATGAGCTGTACATGCACTCAGAAATTCATAACAGCAGCTGGGTGTTCCTTATTTCTTGCATATTTGACCTAATGAAGGCTTGTACTTGATCGGTATGTGAAGCAATAAATTATTTGTTCAAATCTTTAATTTGAATCAATTCTATCGCATTGTTCTCTGTTGTTAATTGCAATCAGAAATCTAGGGCATAAATCAGAAATTTTAGGGCAGATCCCATTGGGATATTACAGTGGTATCAGAGTCTTGCATCTTGCCAGCCTGAGGGGTTATCAATGAAAGATATCTTCAGATTGCTTTGCTGAGTGACCAACACTCATCTATCACAGTTTCAGTAGATTGTTGATTTGGGAAAGATGAAGTCTATGTAGGAACTCATGACAGAAGTTATGCACATCTTTCAAGAATATCAAAAAAATCTAACATTGTTAGAACATCTTGAAATATTAGAACCTCTTTTTGCAAAAGAGAGGAAAGCAGACACTAAGGTAAATAATTTTACCAATACAAAGGAAAAAGAAAAGAAAGAATAATTTCTTCCTCGTGTTTTGCAGCCTACAAGTGAACCTAGGAAGAGCAAAAATCAGTTGAGGAGAGAACAACGTTGTTTCACATGTCAAGGTGTTTGGACACTTAGTCATACATGTGGAGGCCCTAAAGAAGAATCACTCCATGCATCTACAAGTGAAGAGCACATGACACTTCAAGATGACTACAAGATTGAAGAGTCACCTATTGAAGGTACAAATGAAGAGCACATGAAGATTGAAGAAGATACCACCATGGAGATTGTCAAACCAGCCATGCTAGATCAACTACAAGAAGGTATGAGTTTGTTTGATATTCCTCTAATTGAGCCTAGCATTGCTTCATCACCCTTACCTCATCTTGGCAAGGAATCAAATTGTGGTTTGGGTGTCTTTGAGATGGATGTTGTTTATACATATGATGGTAATTCAGAAATTTCAGTATGTGGTGATGAAATATTCCGAGCCAAATTTTTTCGATTTTTACAATTTCAAATTACAAGCACCCGTTAAGGTTAGATGATAAACCAAAACGTACTGAAGCAACTCTAACCAGTATGTACACCAGGATCCCGATGTGGGCAAGGTGTGAGCATTGGTCAGAGGATCTGAATCAAACTGCTTATGCAAAAAGCAACTCTAACCAAGAATGGTGCCGATGATGGCGAGCATATGGTCAGAGGATCTTCTACTCTAAATACTGAAAGGGAACTCAACGTCAAGTATGTGCTACCCAATCCAATGCGGAGTGAGGGGCGACCATATGACGGAGTGATTATAATAACAATGCTTGAAAGAGAAATGCTGAAAGCTGAAAACACTCAACACCCAGAATGTGCTTGCTAACCCAAAATGGGAGAGTAGCTACCATAGGGCGGAGATTTATCTATTACCACAAGAACTGAAGGAAGAATAAGTATTACAATAACGATGAGCAATAATAAGAACAACTGGTCAGTACTACTGCCAGCTTACAAAGATGTCATTGCCTACAATATCAAGACTTAAGATGCTCTTTCAAATGATGCATTCAACAAGGAAGCTTCTGCAAAGTATACAATGAAATCTCAACACCAACCAGATAAGGAAGATGCAGATTTCTTAAACTGTCATACAAATCTGCACTTTTTGTCATAAAACCAGCAACCTATGAATTTACTCATGCTCATAACTCTCTCATTTCTCACCCAAATGATCTCAAATCTGATGCAATAGACCCTCAAAATAATGGCGCCTAACTTAGTAATAAGAAATGGCATCTAAAAATGGTTATTAATTAATGACACGAATCCCAATGCACTCTAGAAAGTTCGGCCTTCAAGGAATGACGGATTTGCATTATAAAATCATAAGCTTCGTATTAAAATCTGCAAATATTCATGAAGGGGCGCCCTTACCAATAAGATGCAATGACACAATACCCAGAACGAGATTATTTATGTTTTCTGATTTACAAATGAAAACACGGATCTGCTGTAGCTTAAAATGCAAAATGCTGAAACCCACTAATATGCAAAACAGATCTAATAATGCACAAGCTGAAACAATGCTCGAAACTAAATGCAAACTCACAGATCTATCTTAAATCACCACTAGTCGCTGTCTTTCAAGCGAGAAGCAATGCCCAAGCTAGGAGGCCTTCATTCCTCGAAGCAATCCCAAAGCCAATCTGGCAGCATAACATTCCTGTAGATAAAAGATACCCAAATGATGATCCAAGTCTTCCTTTTATAATTTCAGGTTGACTTCTCGAAACCCTAAACTCCTCTCAAAGTCAAAAACCCTAATCTCCTCAAAGATGGCGTCCTTTTCCTTCAAGTTGAATATTCACTTTTAAAATAAATTCAATACTTTCATAAATGCGCCCACCTTATATCTTGATTTGACTTTGGATAAAATATAAAATAATCCTTAATGAGGCGCCACCCTCAAAAAGACCACTTTTCAAAACAACATAAAGTCAATAGACTAGGCCAAGGGGTCAACATTCGAATAAAATATTAAAACGTGACTTTTAATTAAATATATCAACTTATCTCTCCAATTGTGCCCTGAAGCCAATAATGACCAAGTCAACTGACCAAACTGAAGTAGGAAGTCAACCAAGCCGAACCCAACTGAAAAACTGCCAGAAATAGAATTTACTAAAAATAGTAAATTCCTGAAGATGCTCAGAAAGCCGAGATGAACATACCACTGCGAAGCTCTCTGAAAACCCAGAAAGAATCTGCCATTGAATCCACTAACTCGGAGCAAGGACATCCTTAAAAATAGGAAACCCTAATTTTACCTTCCGACTAGCCTTCGGGTTTCCAGAAAAAGGCCAACGGTCACTGGAAAGGTCAGGTTTGAGAAGGGGACATTACAATCCGCCCTTCCCAAAATTGCTTGTCCTCAAGCAATACCACCACAACTCCAGAAATTTTAATACTAAACCATACGCAACAAGTATGATCCCTGGTTACCACACCCATCGCAGGAAGGACCCACCATGCCGATGCTGCTCCACTTTGATCACATCCATGAAATCATCATGCCTATGTTGCACTAACCTTCCTTGTAACCCCAAAGTGTTATTGTCCATGATACTCATATTGAAAATTTTTAAAGGACTAAGACCAGCTTCATGCAACGTCTCATGTCCAAGAGGCCCAAAGTCAACAGTATCAACTATACCACTATCAACCACAATGGATAGGCTGCTCAACTCAAAATCAAACTCCTCAACATACCTCCATATTGCAACAAATGAAGCCCTGATGGAAAAAATGATATCTTCAAATCTTCTTGCAAAGAGGAAAGCAATCTTTGGCAAGAGCTCAACAAATTCAGCCTCATGGCTTCTTCTGGAGCTACTATGCATCAACTGAATTATATCGACACCACCATGAAGACTTCTAATCACTCTTACTATTCCAACTCCAAGAGTCTTAGAATATAGATTCAAAACATGGGGTAGCTCATTGTCATGAACCAATAATGAAAATAAACCATCAGAGTTTGCATCACAAACCTCCAAAGTGGCTGAAAAACCTGCTAAAGCCATCTCCATCAGAAAACTACCACTTCTTTGATCAGGAGTGAGGTACCAACTCTCCTGAATGAAAGTAACTCCATAAGTAAGGTGGCTGGTCTGCCTCCAACCAGCAAACTCGTGTCTCAAAATCTGCCCTGGTCTGAGCTGAAAGTCACTTCCAAGAACTACCGATCGTTGATCTTTCCAACCCATATTCAAAATTTCTCTCCAATCCATTTGTTGATGAACAAACGGAACCATCAAGTAGCTGGAAATGAGGGGAACAACATCAACAAGTCTGGAAATTTGTTCCTTATCCCTCCAAGAATCTTTTTCATAAGTAATAAACTCTGACAACCCAAGTTGAGAATCCCAAGCATGGATACCCAACTGAAAGTGATTTTCAACACACTGCAAGGAAATCTCTACACATTCCCAAGTGCTAGTGAGAACCACGTGCCTTCTCACGAAACTGATGCCCCATCTAGTAAATCCTTGAAGCTTAACCATGAAAGCTTCCACCTTAAGGGAGTATGAAACATAAAGTGGCTTCAAATTCAGCTCCCAAAACTGATCAATGTGATTCCAAACATCATTCCACCCAAGGGATGGATTTTCAAGAGTGCACCCACCAAAGTCTAGTTCACTTTTTTCCCATTCCTCCTGAGTAGTAGGTCTGAAATCTTCACTCGTTGCTGCTGTAATGAAGTTACCAACAGCTACCAAGACTTGTCTCATCAACACCTTGATGTCATAGATGTTGAAATTTCCTTGCTTCGTCACCTCCCATGTAGAAACTCCATCCTCAAACCCACTTATGCATCCGTTACTACTCAACATACGTGGCACATCTTCATGGAGTGATATCAAGGCATCCTTAGATTGGAGTTCACGCTTGACCTCATGCTTGGTCACTTCACTACTTGACTCATTTTTCAAAACAAAGAGAGGATTGTCATAAGTTCCTTCAGCACCCACTTCAAAGAAGGGATTGTCAAAGACTTGGAAGCCATTCCTTTTGTCTCGCTGCCCCAAAATTGCACATGCAACTTTTGATTTTCTTGAAATGCTTTCAAGATCAAACTCCTCTTGAAGACAGTCAAAATCTCCAATCACTTGATTGATTTTTTTAGCTCTTTGTGCATCCTCTTGCTCCCTGAAAAGTTTGAAATCTGCAAACTGGTCTACAACCTCTGTTAGATCCAACTGAGTTTCTTTCAACTTGTCCTTTGTTGATTTAAGCTCCAAAGTGAGCTTATCAACCATACTCTCCCTTTCTTCGAAAACAATGAAGGCCTTCTTTGCAGATTCAACGGCATGATTTCTATCTTCAATCAAGCCTAAGTACTCCGACTTCAATGTCTCCACTGAGTCTCTGATAAGTTGCAAATTGGGAAGAGCAACTTCATATTTCACTCCTCTTTGTCTCTCTTCAAGTTGGGCATCCCAAATAAGCCCTTCAATCAGACTATGTGTGCGATCAAATCTAGATAGAACTCGCACTTCATCTTCAACGGACACCTCAGGTTGGCCTTCACACTCATAAGAATGCGAAGATGGTGAATTGCTGATAGGCTGTAACTGAAAATCAGAACTTCGTTTCACGCTTTTGCTGCCCTCATTGTTGCTCCAACATTCTTGTACTTCACCACCAACTAGTGGGGAATGCTCAATGTCTTGGAAAACATCATACTCCACTAAGCCTTCAACTTGTTGATTGCAATCAGCTTCCTGCCCTGATAAATCAGATTTGTGTTTGGTAATTCCTCCAAACCTTTCATCTTCAAGAGCCATATGGCCCTCAAACTCTGTTTCCTCTTCCATGTTACTTTGATCAAACTTGAAAGCAGCCCCAAACTTAAGCATATTAATACCATTGTCTGCTGATAGAGAATCCTTATCAAGTTCCATTTCTTCATCCGGATCAAAGGGAAATTCATCCCATACCGGCTTGTCATCACTAAGTGCCTTCACACCTAGATCCCAAATGGTGAGAGGCTGATTGTTTTGATCACAAGAAGAGTGTTCTTTGTGCAACATTTGGAGTGTTGATTCTTGGAATAGGTCAACTCCCAAATCACTAAAGCTGATGTCTTCATAAGTACCTTCCTCCAATGGTTGGGTCTGAAGTTCAAACTCAAAACCACCCTTAGCACTGTCACTGAAAGGAAGTAAGGAATCTTTAGAGCTAGCTGTTTGAAATTTTTTATCATCCTTATCTTCAATGAACCTATCATCTATAGATATGTTTCTGATCTCATCATGAACAGTCATATGCATGCCATAGAGGTCTTCTTGATCACTTGTAATAAATTCCTCTTGTGAAAACTCTTGAGGAGTTTGAACAGCAACAAGAGGAAAACTATCCATCACTAAATCTTCAACAAGAGGAGGTACAAACACCTCGAAATCATTACCAACATCATCACTTTGGTAACGGTCATAAGCTAATTCAAAGACACCAATAGTATTTCCTTCAACTTGCTCTTCTTCACTTGCTATCACATGCAAGTCAAGGGGCGTATTATGAGGCTCTACCCTTAACTCTTCACTTGCCAAGGTATCTTCATCAAGCTCACGTTCTTTTTGATGTGATATGTGCACCTTGTTTGTGCCATCTTCAATGCTAGATGACTGATTTTTCTCTTCAACTTGCAAATTTGTCGGCTGCAATTCACAAATAGGCACTTCATCTCCTTCCTTCTTTGATTCTTCGAACAAAGCTTGTTCTGCTTCCCTTTTTATCATTTCCCTAATGTGGTCCACCATCTTCAACTTTTCGGGCTTCACTGACGCCACACACTTCAAATGGGAATCAAATGAAACATTGTACCTATAATCATCTGGCATGGTTTGATATTGCTCACGGAGTTTGACAGCCTCATCTTCACATTGTCTTTTAAACTGTTTGGCATATTCAATGAAGTCCCTTACGACATCACTAACCTTTCCTTCCTCCGATGCCATAGTTGAATCTGACTTCTCACGACCCATAGACCTTAGAAAATGCAACATCTTTGAAACTTCTGAAAGCTAATACTGAACTCAGCTCTCACCTCTGATGTAGAATCTGTTTTTTCTGTCAAGTGAATTCTGATGGGCACAGGATGGCAGGATCTTGGCTCTGATACCACTGAAATATTCCGAGCCAAATTTTTTCGATTTTTTACAATTTCAAATTACAAGCACCCGTTAAGGTTAGATGATAAACCAAAACGTACTGAAGCAACTCTAACCAGTATGTACACCAGGATCCCGATGTGGGTAAGGTGTGAGCATTGGTCAGAGGATCTGAATCAAACTGCTTATGCAAAAAGCAACTCTAACCAAGAATGGCGCCGATGATGGCGAGCATATGGTCAGAGGATCTTCTACTCTAAATACTGAAAGGTAACTCAACGTCAAGTATGTGCTACCCAATCCAATGCGGAGTGAGGGGCGACCATATGACGGAGTGATTACAATAACAATGCTTGAAAGAGAAATGCTGAAAGCTGAAAACACTCAACACCCAGAATGTGCTTACTAACCCAGAATGGGAGAGTAGCTACCATAGGGCGGAGATTTATCTATTACAACAAGAACTGAAGGAAGAATAAGTATTACAATAACGATGAGCAATAATAAGAACAACTGGGCAGTACTACTGCCAGCTTACAAAGATGTCATTGCCTGCAATATCAAGACTTAAGATGCTCTTTCAAATGATGCATTCAACAAGGAAGCTTCTGCAAAGTATACAATGAAATCTCAACACCAACCAGATAAGGAAGATGCAGATTTCTTAAACTGTCATACAAATCTGCACTTTTTGTCATAAAACCAGCAACCTATGAATTTACTCATATGCTCATAACTCTCATTTCTCACCCAAATGATCTCAAATCTGATGCAATAGACCCTCAAAATTATGGCGCCTAACTTAGTAATAAGAAATGGCATCTAAAAATGGTTATTAATTACTGACACGAATCCCAATGCACTCTAGAAAGTTCGGCCTTCAAGGAATGACGGATTTGCATTATAAAATCATAAGCTTCGTATTAAAATCTGTAAATATTCATGAAGGGGTGTCCTTACCAATAAGATGCAATGACACAATACCCAGAACGAGATTATTTTTGTTTTCTGATTTACAAATGAAAACACGGATCTGCTGTAGCTTAAAATGCAAAATGCTGAAACCCACTAATATGCAAAACAGATCTAATAATGCACAAGCTGAAACAATGCTCAAAACTAAATGCAAACTCACAAATCTATCTTAAATCACCACTAGTCGCTGTCTTTCAAGCGAGAAGCAATGCCCAAGCTAGGAGGCCTTCATTCCTCGCAGCAATCCCAAAGCCAATCCGGCAGCATAACATTCCTGTAGATAAAAGATACCCAAATGATGATCCAAGTCTTCCTTTTATAATTTCAGGTTGACTTCTCGAAACCCTAAACTCCTCTCAAAGTCAAAAACCCTAATCTTCTCAAAGATGGCGTCCTTTTCCTTCAAGTTGAATATTCACTTTTAAAATAAATTCAATACTTTAATAAATGCGCCCACCTTATATCTTGATTTGACTTTGGATAAAATATAAAATAATCCTTAATGAGGCGCCACCCTCAAAAAGACCACTTTTCAAAACAATATAAAGTCAATAGACTAGGCCAAGGGGTCAACGTTCGAATAAAATATTAAAACGTGACTTTTAATTAAATATATCAACTTATCTCTCCAATTGTGCCCTCAAGCCAATAATGACCAAGTCAACTGACCAAACTGAAGTAGGAAGTCAACCAAGTCAACCTAACCTAAAATCGCTGTAAATAGAATTTACTAAAATAGTAAATTCCTAAAGATGCTCGAAAAGCCTAGATGAAATCATACTAACGCTGCCTCTCTCAAAACCTGGAAGAACTGGCCATTGAATCCAATTAACTCGAAAGCAAAGGACATCCTTAAAAATAGGAAACCCCACTTTTACCTTCCACTAGCCTCTGCTCCTTAAAAGGCCAATCTAGCCACTGAAAGATCAGGCTTGAGAAGGGACACATGTGAACAAAGAGGTTTGGATAAGGTTGACTCGACATTGCAAGATATGGAGGATCACTTGGTGGTTAAGGAGGTCATAGCTGTAAATACACTTTCTAGATCAGCGATTGAGGAAGATCATGATTACTTTGATGGTGATCCTTCGATAGAGCATGATGATATCCTAGTTTTTACACACGGATGTAATGGAGAAGAGGCCAAGAAGGAAACTGATTTGGAGGTGCATGATTATGAAGACCAATCAGAAATTTTGCATGGAGGTGTTGGGTCTCATAAGTCTCATCCTTTGGAAGGTCAACTAAGGGTAAATAAAGATATGGTTGTGGCAGCTCTAACCCATTTTGATCATGTTCATAAGATGATGGTAGGTTTGTGTTGGAAGGCTCTAGGGAATCATGACGGCTTTGAGGTAGGTCCATCTCTTGCTGACTTGCACAAACTCAAGGAGGCCTTGGTGGTAGTGAAATCAAAATACCTACACTTACTTGCAGATAGAGATCATCTCCTCACACTTGGTGAGATATACTTTGATGCCTTAAGAAAAAAAGAAGATGAGATGGATAAACTTTGTGAGGAGTTGAGCATGGCACACTCTTCATCATACACAATAGAATTTCAGATTTCTATGTTAGCCACATCCGATGAAAAACAATGCAACATGAAGATGGCAAAAAGTGGAGACATGGAGGAAGGACTTGAAGGGTCCTATGATGAAGAGACACATACACATGAAGATTCAGCTTGCAGCCATGGGACAGAGTTTGTGACACATGGGACACTTTTGATTTTCACTTGGAGATGTCTCATGGACAAACATTTGTTGATATCCATCCACTCATGGAAAGATAGATGATTGAGGTTGAGGAAGACATCACACTTGGGCATGAGATAAGGACTGATTTTTTGATATATGACAGCAGTCCCTTATCTTCATATCATCATGATATAACAGCCAAGAGGATCAGCCTTGAGGCTTGTGATTTCCCTTGGGAGACTCATGTTAGATTGGTACTTGATGCAACAAGGAGGAAGAAGATGTTTGAGGTGAATGAAGACACTATGGAAAGGTATGACAATTTTCTTGATTTTCTGATTTCGAACAGCAGTCTTTGGTTTTTGCATAATCTTGAGTTGGAAGCTCCTACTCATGAGGAGGATAGTAAGAAGTCTTCTTCTATTGTTGGCATTCAATTGGGAGACAAACATGAGGTCTTATTCGCATGTCCAAGACCCAAGAAGACCAAGTTAGTACAACTTGACATGGCAGAGGCAAAGAAGATTCAAAACATGTGGCATGTAAGGAATGAGCCATGCATGGTGGCTAAGCAAGTGGAGCAATTAGGTTTGAGGTATGATTCAGAACTCCTTGAGTGTTTACATAGCTTGCTTCAAGAGGTTTTGGTGTCACCTCTTTCGGAGAGCCATTTGAAGGCTCACATCATAGACTTGGATGTGCATGATATTTATGGAGCCACCTTTGACAAGTATGATGCAAATGTTGATTTCGTGATTACACACAGCGATATAATATCTTCACATGATTTTGGTAGTCAAATGGTGATTGAAATGCTTTAAGGGGATAACATTGGTAAGAGGCTTCATTTTGTTGATCTCCAATCTTTCATGGCTAAGTATGAAATAGGGATGATAGATCCAAGGTACACAAGAGGTTTGGCATTGCATAATGGTTGTATTATTCCTTGCTCAATAAGAACATCATTACGGGCAAGACACATGGAATGTAATGTTTTGATTTCAGCTAAGGCTTATTGTCATGATTGGGCTACATTGAGTTATCCTTGCATAACGCTTACATTCCCAGCCATGGGTACTTCTTCTTATGCGGAGTTGGAGTTCATGATAGATGGGAAGAAGATTGTTATTGAAAGCTTTAGCAGATGGTGCTCCAAGGGTAATGTCAATGAAGAGGATGGAGGCTTGTTTTGTGGATAATGAGGTAGATGGTTTTACATATTGCATGATGTTTTCACTTCCAATCATGAGTCATCATCCTTATGAAGATTTGGGGAACATGATAATCAGAGTAGCGCAGTGGTCTTCTGCGAAGATTAAGGTATGTGATGGTGAGTTTGTTGATTACATGTTGAGAATAATTGTACTACTATTGTGGTGTCCTACCCCAAATAGGATACTTAATTTTCTGCTCTTGACTGATATTTTCAGTTTGTTTAATGTTCCATTTGGTCAAACACAATGCATACTACAACGTATAATGATTGACATTCAATATATATGATGCAATACATGTCTGAAAGTCAACATTATGATATTCCAACAATTAAATAAGTCCGATTTACATTATATGATTGCTCAGAAATAAATATCAGACTTGCACAACTTCAGAAAGCATCAGTAAACTACTCAGAAAGATGTTAATAACAGGTACCTAGCTGATAAAGTTTCTGATTACATTTAGTAGCTTCAGCATATCAGAAATTAGCTACAAAATGATTGAAACATAGCATCCATTACAGGACCAGACTAGTATTCGACCTTACACTTCTCTGAGCACAATTAATGGTTCTAATTTGATAGCATGATACTTTCAGAAAATGCATAGCAGCAGCAATAAGATTTAAACAAAAGACTTAATGACAATTTCTGAGCACATTATGGATTGAAATACATGTGCAGCAGCTTCAATGCTACAGCAGGTTATTAATTCTCTTCCCTAGCATTTAAACACATTGCAGACCTAGTAACTTGAGAATATATAAATAGAATATGCTCAGACCTGGATATCACACTGCCAGGAGCCACAAAAGAACTCAAACTGCTACAGGAAAGTCTCAGGAAGATTGCATACTACAGAAATCAGTCTCTTATTCGCCCAGCACCCTTGTTCAGGCCCTAACAAACCTTCATTGATGATGCTCAGTCTGAAAACGAGAAAGAATGTTCCTTCCACATAAAGCAAATCATTTCTGAGAAGTCACGCCCTTCTCATGCCACTGTAGCACGGGTACTGTAGCAGCAGGTACAAAAACTTTATGATCTGCACATCAAACCCTTGTAAAGTCTATGTAAATCCTCCAATGAAGCTCAAATGTGACCTCCGTGTGAAGCCACCAATAACTTGCAACCCCTGGGTGATCTTCTCACCTGTAGGTAGCACAATCGAAGAGAGGCTACGTTCTCCAAGATTGAAATTACAGCAAAACCCTACGTTTCTTCTCCAAAACCAAAGCTTTTTCAAAATAGACAAGTGTTGAATGATCAAAGAATAATGAATTTTCTTTTTGAAGCCCTTTTATATTCTTCTCCAAAGGGGTCAATTTCACATGAGGCTTTTAAAATCATTTAATAACATTAAAATATATTTGCTTTGCACTTTATATCACTTCATCAAAGTGGGCGACCAATACAAGGTTATAATGACTTGACTTTTCTTAATATCATTGTAAATGCCCCTTTAATATAAAGTCAACTCAAGTCATTAATTTATACACCTTAATAACTTGACTTAATAATATTAAATGACTTTTAATAATAAAGTCAAATAGCTTTAATGATGTGCACTTTAATTAATTAATTAATTAATATTAAAGCTTTACTTTAATAATAATTAAACTCCATAAATAATTGTCATTCTTCAATTTTGACCTCACCATCAACTTACCCACTGCACACTCTGCCCAATCGGATGCCTTACTAAAAATAGTAAGGTTGGCTTCTATCAACACAATGACGTACTATAAATAGTAAGCACATACAAATGAAGCCAGAAACCCCTAGATAACTTAGCCTCAAAATATACCAACAACCTGGAGAGGAAAACACTGTCAACTGCCACCTGAAGAGCTCATTAACGCCCGACTGGACCTTGTAATCATTGAACACTAGCCTATGAGGGTCAAATGATAGGCTAATCCACAAACTCCTCGATGCTCACAAAAGGGGGACATTACAACTATCCAAGAGAGATAAGGAGATGTTATTTGCGATCTCTCTTGTAGCATAGTGTTCTCGTGAGCAGCGAGTTTGCAGATTTCTGAGATTGATATGGGATCCCTCGAAGCTGGTGTTAGGCATTCAGTATCGCATTGTTGGGAAACAAATCTCCAAGAAAGGAGGAGTATAAGGTCCCCGGCTTCGAGTAATGGTATATTGATACTATCTTATTTTATTCCCATAAGCCAAATAAAGGAGCGTAAGGAATAAATAAATAAAGTTACTTTATTAAATATTATAAAGTCACTTTATTAAATAAAGTGTTCTTCTAGAAGCTTGAGGAGGTTACATAGGATTCTCCTGGAAGACCCAACTGAGCCTTTAAAAGGAGGAATAAGGAAAGCATTTGAGCATCCATTATTGACTTAATATTTCTCTATGCATTATTGCAAAAGATTGAATTACAGGTTCAGCTAATTTTTTGAGGACCAAAAACCTTGGAAAGGTTTGGAGGATTGGACGAAAACCCAATTCCTTCGGTGGGTCTACTTTAGGATTCACATTGAGCGATAAAAGAAAATTTCTGTTTATGAAGACAAATTTTCAGTATATGAATCAGCAGACATAATATTTTATGTGCAGGTCTTTGGAAGGAGTGTTGATCATTTATTTGGAAGCCAAAAGTCACAATTTGTATATGTGACAGCTAGCGCACCTATTCAAGGCATAATCACTGAGTGTAAAAGTGTTTTGACAAGGGTTTAGGGCCATGTATGGTAGCTGGAGACTTGTGCAGCAACATTGAGGGACCACATGATCAAAGTGGAAGTGACAGGTTTTCATTTCAGATATTTGCAGACTTGTACGAGTTATATCAGACCTAAATCAGGCCTTTATCAGGCTGCAATCAAACTTTAAAGTCATCATTTGGCACTATATCAGACTTGCATTGATTTGGTCTTCAATTTTGGAGGTTGGAGCTTCATTTTCAGGTTGCTGGGTGCAATTTGAGTCATATTCTGAGTTGTATCAGCTATAGGGATACTCAAAAATTAATACCAGCACTTTGGTATTTGTTGTTTCCTTCCATTTTGGTCAAATAAGGGCATATATCAGTCATTAAGTGTCATTATGAGTCACATACAGGTTGCTGGGAACATTTTGTATATATTTCTGAGTTGTTTCAGAATTATATGAGCTGTACATGCACTTGGAAATTCATAACAGCAACTGGATGTTCCTTATTTCTTGCATATTTGACCTAATGAAGGCCATACTTCGATCGGGAAATGTGAAGCAATAAATTATTTGTTCAAATCTTTAATTTGAATCAATTCTAACGATATTCTCTGTTGTTAATTGTAATCAGATTTAGAAATCAGAAATCTAGGCATAAATCAAAAATTTTACGGCAGATCCCATTGTGGGGATATTACAACACTCCGCCAATATGCCTTATAAAATTTTCATCGCCAAGGTATCAAGCTTGAACCTTCCCCCGATGCCATTGCTTTGGAATTCTGATCATTTCCACTAAAATTGCCAAATTTCTTTGTTTTCTGTCTGATTGTCAGATCTCCCCTTTCCCAAAGTACCCTTCCATCTTTACCTCTCACCATCCCCGGCTCCTTTGCTATCAAAAATTCTTCAGGTTTTGAACTCTGGGAGTTGGAAATATCCCTAACCAAGATACCTCATTTGGTTCCTCCCTAAGTCCTAATCTCAACCTCATTTTCATTAAGTATTAGTTGGAGTTGAGGTTATAGGCTTCCCCTCTCCCATGTATCCCTTTCATAACTTCCCTGTTTCCCCAAAACCTTGCCAATCCTTTTGCATTTCATTTCAAAGTCGGATTTTGTAGAGAACACATACTTAGCCAATATGAGTTCCCTCCCACCTCTAACTCTTGACATCCCAACCAAGTATATAAGGTATACTCTTCTCCAACCCCGACAATTCAAAAACTCTCACCAATTCTGTTGACTCACAAAGTGGTCTAGAAATACATGGACATCAAAAAAGGTCCCCTACGCTAGAAAGGTAATTCCATAACCAACAATGCACAAACACCCTTAATTTTTTGGAAAGTTTCCAACTAAAAATAAGATACAATGCAATGTCCAAGTCACTTCTCTCGATCACCCACCCCCGAAAGTTGGGAAAGTGAGAGCACGCTTAACAGGACCACATTAACTATCTAATGCAGCACTAGAAAGAAAATGTACTAAGCGGCAAGCCGCCAACTCACTTCTTAGTGGAGTGCTATGCAACCTAAAGGAAAGAACACTTCACGCTTATTCAACGGGCGTACTACAAGATCAGTGATGAGCCCTGCTGGCTCCCAGTTCAAAACCCTCTTTTCTTAAGTCTTTAAAAGTGTTTTTAGAGTTTTTTTGAGAAATCTTAGTAGACAGAAGAGAAGGGGCGCAGCATATTTTTGCTCATAAAAGACAAATTTAAACTTATTTCTTCAAAATGAAAGTACAGAATGTATTATTTAACACCAACAGATAGATTAAGAATGATAAACATACCAAAAGGGCTCCAGATTATTTAAATAAGAAACTGGCCAGATCTACAGCTGAGAAAGGTGAAAACAAGCCTGAATGCACGCCTTGACTCCAAGCAAGGTTTCTCCTGATCAGAAACTGGTCACAAAGCTTTGAAAAGACAAGCCGCCAATGATAGATGTCAAAGCCCTCTCAAAAAGAAGGCGTTTTCATTAATTCCTTCACACGCCTTTCTCAAGGCACAAATCCCAAGACAGGCCGTACGGCCATGAAAGCAAGGAAAAGAATCTCTGAAGAAGAATCCCAGAAGCTGTAGAAGGACGCCACCAAGAAACCCTCAATTATTATACTGAAGAACAAACAACTACATAAATAAATCCTCTGTCTGCAACTGTAGAACTTCTGTGTGAAGCCCTCAACTGTACTGATTCAGCTGATCTTTCACAGCCTCAAGAGTACTCAACACTGAAGAGTTTTCCGTTCTCCAATGGACAAAATGATCAAACCCTGGTCACAGGAGATTGCTCAGAAGAAAATGCACAAGGCAAATCGAAATAGTCAAAGTTATGAGTTTCTATTGCCAGGAAATGCTTTATACCAAATGGCACGCATTTCAAGAAAAGTACGGCCTTTGCAATCATTAAAATATTTTAATATTTTAATATAACCCTTTTCAATAGTTGCCATAAAATCTTTGAGCGCACTTTTCAATATTTTAAGTTATTAAAATATTAAAGTTCCCCTTTTGACATTTATTAAGTGATATAAAATATTATTAAAGTCAAGGTGACTTTAATAAAAGGCGTATAAGTTAAATAATTAACTTAATCACTTAAAATTCCGTAATAAGCTCAAAACTCAGGATAATCTCGTGCCGTCAGAAGCTGTGAACTCCTGGAATGCAAACGCTCGCAGTGATCCAAGCACTGTCCACTGAAAACACGAACAATCAAACTCTCCAAAAAAGCATCACTGACCCTCTATCCAAACTGGCTAGCCCACAAGGGTCCAATAAAGGGCTAACACACCATCAACCATGATCATGCCGAAAACGGGGACATTACAGTCCGCCCTCCCGGAAATTGCTTGTCCGCAAGCAATCTCAACAACAAAGAATCAACCACTCCACCAGGATCCCAAGGATAGTGTCGTGAAATGTCCCTCCTGTCATCAACTGTCTCCTGTAACTCCCAAATCTGATCAACTGGATCATCATGTTGTACCCTGTCAATCTCAACACTATCTGTCACAGGAGAGAAGAACTCATAAGAAAGCAAGTCAAACTGCTGACAACACTTGCTCCCTAAAACTGCACGAGATATGCTATCATCCAACATATCTAACACGTGCATACCAGAATTGTGCATCTGAAACAGGTCATGTACATGATGAGGGAAAGTGAAACTGTGTAGACTCCTAACCATGTACACACTGGAAATCTCCTCAACAAGCTCTGTTTGAAATCTCGATGCACTGACGGAATCTCCAATACTATGATCAACGCTCTTGCCTAAATCAGGGTCAAGAGTAGAATCAGCATCCACCTCAAAGAGCGGATTATCACAAGACGATGTAGCATCCGCCTCATAAAGAGGATTTTGTACTAACTGAGCCTCATAACTGTACTGATCCCAATCAAACCCCTCTGATCCCATGGGACTAGAATCAAAATGATAATCCTCCTAAAACATCTCATGCTCCTCTAGAATCTTCGGTTCTATCTTCTCACCTTTTTCGTTGACGAGAATGATAGATCGCATACTCCCATCCTGAAAACCAGCTTGCTGGTCTATTAAATCAGCAATGTCATCACCCTCATAAAACCACTCCATTTGTCTATTTGAACCCTTAGGCTTAAGAGGACAATTGTGGTTTTGGTCATAAGGAGCTTTGCAATAGAAACATAGCTTCCTCCTACGCAAATCATTTATTGTCTCTCGGTCCAAAGGAGCTGCAAACTTCCTCTTTTCATCAATCTTTTCTGATTCCTTAGGTTCTGATTTGCTATCACTATAGGATGAAGATGCTTCTGCATTTGTAGTAAACTTACCACGTGAAGCTGTAAGTTCCATGCTACGAGCCTTTCTCATAGCTTCGTGCAAGGTAGGTGGATCGAATGCCTTGATCCAACCTTTCATTGGCTCATGGAGACCTTCTACAAATAAAATGACAAGTCTCCTCTCTGAGATTCCGGTAACCATAACCGAGAGCTTCTGGAACTCACCAATATAAGACTCCAAGCTACCCAACTGCTTCAACTGAGCAAGGTCTCTGAAGAATAGCTCAGGATCACGTCTATCAAACCTCTCTACCAGTCTATCAGTAAACTCTTGGTACGAGGTAATACTGTCATGGTGTAGTGTAGCCATGCCATGAATCCACCAGTCATGTGCTACGCCATCAAGATGAAGTGCTGCAAAACGAATGGCATCCTCCTCAGGCATAGGGCG
>VDFB02245231.1:0-11440 GCA_007258455.2 Sequoia sempervirens | reverse complement strand
CTCACTCGCCATTACAAATTTTTGTGAAGCGTTAGTAGTACCTTGCTAGTTAACATATATTGGTTGTTATTATCTATGTTGATGATATTATTTTTGGTAGCAACTATGATAAGATGTGATTTTTTTTTGCCTATGCAATGCATAAAGAGTTTGAGATGTTTATATTAGGAGAATTAACATTTTTCCTTGGTTTACTAGTCAATTAGTTAGATACACATATTTTCATTTCTCAAACTAAGTATGTGAAGGAAATTCTAAAGAAATTCAAGATGAAATATTGCAATCTAGTTAGCACACCTATGGTCACTGGATGTAACCTCAACAAAGATGATGAATCTAAATTAGTAGATCAATATTTATATAGGTCCATGATTGAAATCCTTTTATATCTTACTACAACAAGGCATGATATCATGCAAGTTGTTTACATGGTTGCTATATTTCAAGCTGATCCTAAGGAGACACATGTTAAAGTTGTGAAGAGAACTTTTAGATACTTCAAGAGTACAATATAATATATTATATGGTATCCTGTTGGTAATGATTTCACTTTAACTACATATACTGATGCAGATTGGGTTGGTTGCATGGATGAAAAAAATAGCATTAGTGGAGGTTCCTTCTTTCTAGGAGATAGAGTGGTAGCATTGTTAAGTAAGAAACAAGAGTCATTTTCTTTATCAATAGCTAAAGCTGAATATATCATTGTTGTATCTTGTTGTACTCGGGTGCTGTGGATGAAACAAACACTGCAAGATATTAAGGTGAATTTTTATGGGCCAATTAGTATTTTTTGTGATAATACTAGTGTAATAAATATCTCTAACAATATTTTTATGCATTCTAGAACCAAGCACATATCTATTAGATATCATTTTCTCAGGGAAAAATTTGTTGCACAGGAAATAAAATTAGAATATGTTGTTACAAAAGATCAATTGGCAAATATTTTCACAAAACCCCTTCCAAAGGAGTCATTTGAACAACTCAAGGAGAAATTAGGAGTTGTTCCTTCTCCTATTTTTACATGAATACATAATGTATTCATCCAAGGGGAGCATATTAGAATACATCTTTATCCTTGGTCTTTCCCTTTCTAATTAGTGTCAAAGGGGGAGAGTATAGAAAATGGAAATGAAGAAAAGGACATACATGATGATTGGTGTTAGGGGGAGAATAAAGAAAATTGCAGTATGAAAGGAAGATGATGGAATGTTGTTGTAGACAGGGGGAGCATGATGTGATGTTGGATGAATAGTGTTGTCATTTACATTTCAGAGTTTCAAGGTTTTCAAAGTGTTGGCATGATGCGATGTTGGATGAATAGTGTTGTCATTCATATTTCAGAGTTTCAGAGGTTTTCAAAGTGTTGGCATGATGTGATGTTGGATGAATAGTGTTGTCATTCATATTTCAGAGTTTCAGAGGTTTTCAAAGTGTTGCATTTTTTAGAAGTGTTTCCATTAATGAAAAATGAGGAGATTGTTGGAATTGTTGTCATTGATGTCGAAGTGTATTCTTGATGATGATTGATGTCTATGGATTAGCTCAACAAGTTTTTTTGCAATTGCAGTGCAAGTTTAAAGAGTTGAAAAATTTTGTAGTGCAAGTGCTAAAGAGTTGAAAAAGTTTGGACTTCAAGGTTAAGACTTTCCTTATACCACATGCTAGAAATGTTAACATTACTTCAAACTTCAGGCTTCAGGCTTGTCTTATATCACTTGCTAGAAAAGGATTTAATCTATTTTGAGCTAAGTCTGAAAGGTGTAAAACTTCGAGCTTCAGTCATACCTTATACCAAATACCTCAAAGAAATGAAGAAAGGGTGAAGTTTGAAAGGTGTTGAGCATCAAACTTCATCGTTAAGGCTTACGTCTTAACATAAAGTTAAAAAGTACAGAGAAATCTCGAAGGTCGATACCCATAGGATTAAGACTTAGCTAAATCTTTCAAACGAAGGAATCAGGCATTAGAGGTCGATGTATTGGATTACCTCTTATCGTAAAAGTAAGGCAAAGGGTATGATGAATACATGAAGAATGATATTTGAAGGGTTAAGTCAACTGATAATAAGTGAAGAATGGATTTGGGGCTTGCAACTTAGAAGGAGGGCTTATATTGAGATATGGTGTTGTACACCATTGCATAAATTAATTTATTATAATATTGTAATTAAATAATTATTTAATTGTGATGCACCTTGGTGGTGTGGATAATCACACTAGGTAATTATTTGGGGACCACTTGATGTTGTATTGTAACATTGTATTATTATTTAATGCGTGAGAGACATGTGATAATAATTTAATATTGGGAAAATATTAAATAATGTGATGTCTTACTACCCAATATTAAATAAGGGGTTAGTGGTTTTGTATTCACATGGTTTTACCTTACCACTAGTTGTATTATGTGTGAGCTTGTTTCTATAAAGGCAAACACATGTGTAGTGGTTTAGGTTGGCTAAGTGGGTTGGCTATCATTATTGAGTCTTCTTGTGGAGTGAATTTGTGAAGCATGGCATGGGATGTGTGGATTCATTCTTGGAAACATAGGAATGGATGGAGGGCTTAATGCTTTAGGAGGGCCTTCATTGTAACTCTTGTGTTGCTTTGTGTTGAATAATAGGTGGAGTATGGATGCTTTGGGAGGTTGGGGTTTTTCCCTCTTGGGGAGTTTTTTAATGTATATCTTGTCTTATCTTGAAGCATCTATTTGATCTACATTTGTAAACATGTAGCCATGTTTGCTCTCTCATAGTTTATGTAAGGAAATGATTTAATATTTGGGTTTGAATGCAATACAACAAGCCCCGTTTCGAAACTTTTCATGGTTGAAGATTTACTTTTGTTATAACCTTAGTTTTAGGGGTTTTGCAGTTAAAGCCATGGACAGCCATGTAAGAAAGTTTAAGAATTACAAGACTAGACATGTTTGGTGTTTTATGTAGATTTGGGCTTTTGGGTTGTCCAAAATTTGTTGGGTTTATTGCGGATCAAGGTTTCAAATTTGGGTGAAAAGAGGTTTGGTTTGAGTTTGAATATGAGGGTTTTGTAGGGGAAATTTCATAGATTATCTCTTGAGACAAAATGGACCTCATGGTTGGATTTAGGTTGGTCGAGAGACAAATTTTGACATAAAATTTGACCTATTTTGGAAAAGTTGAAAAAATGCCAAAAAAATTTAGCAAAAAGGCCAATTTGCCTATTTGACCCATGTGCAAAAAAATAAAAGTTCGGCCTTTGGTAATCTTGCAAAAAAAATAAAGCGTCGAGCTTTTGAAAAATATTAAAAAATCCTACAAAAGAAACAAATTAAAAGGTTAGAAATTATTTTTAAAAAAAAATGAAAAAGGTTTGGGGGGTCCACATACCCCTTGCCCCTCTGTTGTGACTATGTGGCTGATAGTCACATGCTGCCGATGGGCTAGTCCCATCGGTTGGGCACCCTAAAACTGCCATTAATTTTTTTTAATGTTTTTAAATGAAATCAAGTTCGTCGATGGAAAAGTGACCCCCCCCAGACCTAAAAAAAATATGAACCATATTTTATATGCTAGTTGGCTCCGCAAGAGGGGGGGATGTTTTTAAAAATAAAAAACTAAATTAAATTGGAATGTGTTTTGAGTTTTTCCACCCCAGCTCCGCCCAAGCGCCGCCGATGGAGCCATCGGGCTGCCACCCAGCAACCACTAGGAGGACATTTTCTAGCCGTTTTTTTCAATTTTGTATAACTTTCACCCATAATGTCAGATTTTTGACTTCTTGTAGGCATTGGAAAGATGGTTCCGAGCACTACATAGTGGTACAAGTGTGGTTCCTTGATTTTTCCATTTTGATATGTTTTTGGAGCCTAAAAGTCATATGTTCTTGTTTGCATGGTTTTGGTCATAACTTTTGCATACATAATCATATTTTCGATTTCAAAGAAGCGTTGGAGAGAATTTGTAGTGTACTACATAGTGGTTTATATTTTTTATAAATTTGAGGAATAGGTTGGCCTTGGTACTTGTTTGATCACTTGTAGGTGCTTGAGACTCGAGGTGTGATTGTGTGAGCATTTAGATGAGTCAAGAGGTGAAACCTTGAGGGAGTACATGTTTTTATAAGTTATTTATGATGCTACAACTGATTATCAGATTGGTACTTCCATATACAGGTTTACAAGTGATTTGAGAATTGGGACGTTGATGGTGACAAGTACATAGGTTGTCTTCAGTTTTGAGGACATGGTTGGACATGGTTTGAGACTTGGAGTCTTGTATGGGTGATAGTTGAGTGAAAGTACAATGATGGATATGGTTATGGTGTCATGGATATGTAGGTACATTTGATGCATTAGCACGACATGATAATGTATGTGGTTGTTTGGTGGTGATATGATGGTTTTGTGTTAGGAGATTGTTTTTATCTTCTTGATGCTTATTTGGTTCCTTGTCTATGATTACTTGTTTGTGGACATGGTTGGAAAATCAGATCTGAGGTTGATTTGGTGTTTGAGTCATTTGGTCTACATGATTATCTTCTTTGATATCTTGGTTTATAGGTTACTAATGTGATGACGAGTTTGCATGTTTTAGTGGTTGGATCTACGAGTTATGCAATTGTATGGATTGATCACCCATTCAGTTGCAATGGGATGACACAAATATGGACTTTCTACATCCACAAGGTTTGACTCATTATTTTTGTAGATTTCATTATTTGGCCTTGTTTGTGGTCATTTGTGCATTGGCATGTTGCTTTGGGATTGAGAGGATGGATGGTTGAGTATTTGATTAGTCAAGTGATGGGGCTTGTAGCATGTGGTTTTATCATGATGTCATGATAGCTTGTTACATTCATTGGTTATACAATTTTAGTGGGAGCTTTTGACAGTGGTGAATTGGTGGTGTTGGATTGGTTTGTGATGTTTTGATGGTGGTTGTATGTATCTTCTTGGATTGGAGATCTTGGTTTACTTGTATGTTATTGACATTACAGTTGAGTGTGTGTAGACCTATATGATATTCATGGAGGAGATGGTTTTCATGATGCCATGTGTAGCTCGTATCATGGTTCAGTGGGAGTTGTTGGCAGTGACGTGG
This sequence comes from Sequoia sempervirens, assembly GCA_007258455.2. Lineage (NCBI taxonomy): Eukaryota > Viridiplantae > Streptophyta > Pinopsida > Cupressales > Cupressaceae > Sequoia > Sequoia sempervirens. The sequence goes on along the minus strand of VDFB02245231.1, from coordinate 6,354 downwards.
ATGCATCATTGGGTATGATTATCTTCATGTGATTAGAGATATGTTTTCTTGGTTTAGAGTATGTTTGATATTATGTCATGGTTTACTCTTGATGCTAGCTTATATTTTTGGCATGATATGGGTTCTCTTGAGACTAGGATGTATGTTTTGGTGCATATGATCTCCTAGGAGGAGACGGTTAGATCATGTTGTCATGATAGATTCTTGATTTTGCGATTGGAGCTTTGACATTGATCATGGTAGTTCTCTTTGTATTGAGTATATAGATAATTTGCTTAATTCCTTCATGGTGGTGCTATGTTGCATTTGGAGTTTGACATGGATTGATTGGTTACAAGTGCTCGTGGATACTTAGAGATGTAGGTGATGGTTGGAGTTCTCTTGTGATTAGAGACATTTGCTTGATATGATTACTCTTTGGAGGTTTTAGCAGGAAGACCAAGAAGCTTTCAGCTGGATATACATGAGTTCATTATAGACCAATAGAGGAGATTGTTCTTGGAGTGAGTCATGAAGACTTGGTTATCTTGGAGGATTATTCTCATTCCCCACTCTTGGTCTTATCAACAACTTATTATTTGAGAGGTATTTTCCCATTATATCTTTTAGATGTGTTATGTTTTGTGCTTTTATTTCTCATGGGATTGAGTAGAGTCATGGTGATTGATTTAGGATACTCATTTGAGGATTGGTTAGCATGAGTTTATATGCTTTATCTTTCATAGATATGAATCTTGAGCTATGGATAGTTAGTTCAAGAGGATTCATTTTGAGGGATGTTATGGCATGGTTATCTCCTTGTGCATTTGAGTTTGTAGCGCCTTCGTGGCAAACCCCGAGAACACACACATAAAGCGAACAATTTTTTTTTAAATAATAGAAATAACATGTAACAACATTAAATCATAAACACATAGCATAACACATAACATTAATACACTTGGTTCTCTGGGGCACGCGAGGTTACATTGCAACCACAACACAACATAAAGATAATGAAAACAACACAACCATTCAATCCATATGCAAGGATACAACTGATAGCCATGATGCGAGTATGACAACATCGCATAATTACATCCATGATAAATCTTTTAACATGATCCAATTCATACCTAACTATTACATCATTGAAATAATATTACATTACAATCTTCTTTGATACAAGAATTACATTGAATTTCCCAACATGGGGATTGATACAAAATAATGAACATGAAGTACAACTGATCACTGGAACATCTGCACTGCGGAAAGCTGAGATGACAAGACGCTGATGGGGAACCCAACGGGTGCGGAGCACGTTCCACCCAACCATGTGAATTACGAAGTAACTCACCCCCCGTGCTCAGAGGTGACGAGGAAGTGAACCCGACCATGGATGTCAACCGACTCAATCACAATACAATATAAAACAAGTACAACTCAAGCATGCAATGCACAACCAACGACGTACTCAAATCACATAACCAGTTAAACCAAGAACTCATCACAATAACATGAAGTAATATCACTAAACAGTCACAAATCAAATTCACAAGAAATCAAAGATACATCACAAAGAGATAACATCCAGAGGCAACAATAAAAAAGCACAAGGGTGTCAAGTGGAGAGTGTCATCGCATAGCTCTCATGGGATTTCCTGGCCCTTCCTCCAACTGAGGCGCCGGCACCCATCTATGGATATCCTGGCCCTTCCTCCTAACTGAGGCGCCGGCACCATAGGGTAGCTGATGCGGAGCCAATAGTCTCTCATGAGGACGAAACTATGACTATGCCGACCACGGCCTTCCCAGTCTATCATCAGTCTAAGGTAGCCCTAATGCATAGCCGAGGAATCCAAAGTTTTATTATCTTGTGTGATTAAACTACCCATCCCCCTAAATCTATTGTTTAGGTTATCACTTGTTTACTACTCTTCGAGGGTTATCCTGGCCCTTCCTCATCCGAGGCGCCGGCGCCCACGAAGAGCCACTCTCCCTACTATGACCCCCAACATAACTCAAAACAGGCAAGGGTTGGACTAACACATATGAATCATAAAACCAAAATCCAATACACGAGGCATTTAAACATCTCGCAACTGCACATAGGCAACAAACTTGCAAACCCGTCCAACCCTTCCTAACATAACCCAATAGCGCTCAAAAGCATAAGCAAGGTAACTACACTTTAAAACACAAGCCTCTGGAACAGGGTTAAACTACGATAAGGTTCCCACATCGACAACAAATGCAATAAAACAACCTATAACATACAAGGAAACTCACATCGCATTTAGCCAAATTGCACATTTACGTTCGATCCCAATCCTAAGTAAGTAACAAAAGTGATAGTCTCAATAAAATCCATAGTTACAATCAAAAACCAACTTTGTCTAAAAATTTAATTAATTCAGCACATTCATTAAACTATTTCCATTTGAATTCTAAAGGTAGAATTTCCTAAATATGAACAAGATGAAAAACTTAAAATCCAAGATGAAATTACATCCGCATAATGTAATAAATTAACATTTAAATTTTAAATAATCTTAGTTTCATTTAATATACATAATATTAAATAAAAAGATTATAATTACATTAAAATAATATTGGGAACTAAATATAATTTTATTTATCTTTATTTCATTTTATTATAATGTATTATAATTATTTTCTAATAGTATTAAAAAAATAGTAAATAAAATAATAAATAATAATAAAAAAAAAAACAAACTAAAAATTTAAAACCTCTGAACGCCATTAAACAAGGCCAGACCGACCGGCCAAGGGGTTCATTTCACTGTACAAGGGTATCGCACTTTTACTTACTGCCAGGTAATACGTGGGAGCCTTTAAAGGCCAAATGACATGCAGTCCTGTAAGGACTCACAGACACTGCCATAATGATAGGGTACGCCCACCACCCCCAACCCCTTTTCTTTACAACGATTTAAATAAATAAAAACTTTTACATATATTTTTTTTGATAATAATTTTTTCAAAAGGAAAAAAAAAATCAGTTTATATAAACAAACACGAATTCCGTCCGTCTGGTACAGACCCGGAATTCGAACGGCCAATACGGCCAATATAAAATAAAAATTAGATTTAAAAGAATAACCTTGCATAAGAATCTATCAATTTGTAAATATGTATATATATATACGAAAATTTGTATATATATATATACATATATCTAAAATATAATCATTTAAAAATTATAGAGGATTAATTCTTTCAATCACAGGCACAACAACCAGTAGGATATCATAAATATTATATATATATATATAATTTATATATATATATTATTTTCATAAATATAAAAACAACCAGAGACAGAATAAAGAAACGGATTTTCTTAAATGTTATGAAAATAGAGCAATTACAAATCAAAAGCACAGATCCATTGTGTATTAAAATACTGAGAAAACCCCAAAATTTTATTTTCTTCAATAACTAAATCATCTTGTTCTAAAATCCTATTTTGATAGATTGTATGTTTTCAGAAGATCAGGGTTCTTGATTTGACAAAAATTCGGACAGTATAGTTGCTATGAATTTTCTTTGTTTTTCTAGTCTAATAATCTGCTCTTGTTATCAATTCAACAGAAGTTTTCTACAATCACAAAAATTATTTTTAATAACATTTATTTCTTCTTTTCAGAACAAACAGAAGGGTATGAGAAGAGAACAACGAGAGGAACCTGGAGTCCAATGCAAATTTGAAGATGTCTGCTTGACTCTGATGCTTTCGAATCCGATTCCAATCCTAGTCCAGAACGAAATCCACCTTCACTTGAGCACTTCAACTTTCTGTTCTTCTGTGTGTGTGTGAGAACTCTCAAGAATTCATAATTAAATAAAATATATTCCTCATCTCTCCAAAGCTCTCCCAAAAATCCCAGATAAAAAGAAAAATCAATCTTTAAAACAAGCTTTCTTTTCAACCCTCAAACCCTATTGGCTCACACTGTCTTTTTAATTCTTTTATTTGTTTTTATTACTTTAATTCCCATTTTTCAACTTTTCTTGCACCACACATTATATATTTAATTTAAATAAATATTCACATAATTATCCACCACCAAATTTAATTAATTAAAATAATTTAAGCAGATTTATAATTTAATTATTATTTAATTGAAATGTAAGATTTTCAAAAATAATTAAATTATTTAAATATTTAAATACCATTTACTCCAACATTAAAATAAATAATTATTTCAATCATAAAGACTAGTCATAACTGTAAATGCCCTCATAAAATAAACTAAGACAAAACCCATAACACAACAGACAATAACGACAATAACACACATCGACTATACCAACAAATGAGACAACCTGACATCATGGGACGGGAGGACTTCATTGTCACCTCTGTATCAACATTTATCCGTTGGGTTATTTGGTGCTCGCCTTGTCCTGCCGAAGCAGGTGGAATCGAGACTTATACCTGCAATCCTGCATACAAACGAAGTTGTGTACATGTGCATATAAACATATATATATCAAAGCATTAAATCAAGTTACTGCATTGTGAGAAGGAATTGCAACATAACAGGGCACTCGCGAACGAGTGATGCTATATTGTCCTTCGTCACACCTATTCTAACAATAATAACATAATCAATGAGTTACATTTCTAAATAACAATCATCACATTACATATTAAATTAAATCATTGCATCATATCACAATTCATAAAATTAACAGATATAATCAACCATAATGTCATATAAAGTAGTCATATCCAAAATGAAATAACATCGTCTAGCATCTAAACTAACCATATCAAACAATAGCAGTATCATCATAGTATCTGAATAACCACATCAAATAATAATAGTATCATCATAGTATCTGAGCATCAAACAAAACATAACACTACTGAGTCCATCTAGCAACCAGGAGGGTTATTACATCCTCCCCCCCTTAAATACGGCTTACTCCTGTAAGCCAGAAAACAAGTATGGGTAGGATTCTCGCATACGGGAAGTATCCTCCCAAGTCGCTGAAGCCTCATCATTAGGATCCCACTGGACCCTCACCTGCTCAATATCCCTGCCTCTGAGTACGAGCCTCCTGTGCTGCACCACGGCCACGGGCTCTAGAGCTAGTTGCCCGTCCTCGACCTGTAGAGCATTCCAATCAAGAACATGAGTAACATCCGGAAAGTAAGGCCTAAGAACAGATACATGAAAGACATCGTGAATCCGCGACAGACTAGGTGGCAATGCCAGGCGATAGGCAACAGGACCTATACGCTCTAACACCTCAAACGGACCCACGAAACGGGGTGCAAGCTTAGAACCCTTTCCATAACGAATAGGGCTCTTCCGAGGACGAACTCTGAGAAACACTCTATCTCCTATAGCAAACTGTCGATCTACCCTGTGTGCATCAGCAAATTTCTTCTGCCTATCTTGAGCTGCTACCAGATGCTCTCGGATGCGAGCTACCTGTTGCTCCATGTCACGAAGCATCTCAGGTCCAAGAAGGACCCTGTCCTCTAATCGATCCCAACTCAAAGGGGTACGACAAGGACGACCATACAAAGCCTGAAATGGAGCCATGCCAATCGAACTGTGATAGCCATTATTGTACGCAAACTCAACCAAATGTAGGTAGTCTTCCCAATGAGACTGCTGGTCCATGACATACATACGAAGCATATCCTCAAGCACCTGATTAACTCTCTCAGTCTGACCATCTGTCTCAGGATGGTAGGCAGAACTAAAATTCAACTTAGTCCCTAAGGACCCCTGAAGGGATGTCCATAATGCAGAAGTGAATACCGGATCTCTGTCAGAAATAATCCTGCGCGGTATCCCATGTAATCTAACAATATCCTCCATGAACACCCTAGCCACCACTGAAGCAGTATATGAAGATCGAATAGGAGAGAAATGGGCTACCTTGGTCAACCTGTCAACAGTGACCATGATAGCGTCGTGTCGCCTGGAAGACATGGGCAACCCGACTATAAAGTCCATGGAAATGATGTCCCACTTCCACTCTGGAACAAGATGCGGCTGCAACAAGCCTGCCGGATGATGATGCTCGGCCTTCACTCTCTGACACTCGAGACACCTAGCCACAAAATCAGCAATGTCACGCTTCAATCCTGCCCAAAAATATAGTGCACGAAGATCAGCGTACATCTTCTTAACTCCTGGGTGTGCCGAATAAGGAGCTCTATGAGCTTCCGTCAAAATAAGGGTACGAAGACCCTCTGCAGGAGGTACATACATACGGCCTGCATAGCGCAAAACACCATCCAAATCCAAAGAATACCCCGCAAATTTACCTTCCAAAGCTCTACCCGTCTCAATCTCTGCCTTCACTGCCTGATACCAATCATCA
>VDFB02245230.1:0-21475 GCA_007258455.2 Sequoia sempervirens | reverse complement strand
ATATTAAATTGAGTGCTAGGATACTAGTAAGAAGTGATGGTTGAGAGATAATTTATTGAGATACTATAATGCAGTATTCTCAAAGCTTTGAATAATTTCACATGTGTTAACATTGTTGTCAAATTATGAGGGTGTTAGAATTGATTCCATCCCAAGGATAAAGCATTGTTATAAGTGAGGTAATTATATTGCATTGTGTTGATTAATGCAACAACTAACCATTCATTAAATCAAATTTTCTAAAAAAATGGGTTACCAATATATTAAGCATTACCATATTCACACTCCTAATGTGAATTGTTGTTAAGAAGTAGCCAACTTCTTTGATACATTCTATTTTTTGAGCCTCTATGTGAGAATTATTTGTGTATGGAGATGCTCTTAATCAAATTAAAGAAGAATATCATATGAACATAATTAGGAATACCCTCTTGGGTTTCACAGAGCCCAAAGTGTAGAAGTGAGGGCCTCAGAGTCCTTACTTGTTTGTTGGCCAATCCTTATCCTTGCTAATCATTGGATTCTGGAAGATTCATAGGCAAGTGGTAAGATCAAGTTTGGTTCTAAAAAAATTACCAATGGGTATGCATAGGATCATCATGGAAAAAATAGGCCCTTAAGTGGCAAAAAACTTAGAAAAATTAGAATTAGGCAACTTGACGTAAAAATTTAAATAAGTTATCTATATTATTTCAAAAATATGTAAGAATAGAATTTGTAGCAAAATGAATTTAGTTTCTAAACTACTAGGTTTTTTTAAAAAAAAAAAACATTATTTGGTGAAAATTTGAAATTTCAATGCAGTAGTATTTAAATTTTAGGGAAAAAATAAGTAGGTGTATGTCTGATCACCCTAACCACAATAAAATGATAATTTTTTTTATAATATTTTAGATATAAGATAACTCATGTCTTGATGTGATGCATATTTGTTTGTAATTTTTTCAAGTAAATAATTAATTATGATTTTATTACAACTTTTTTAAAAAATAGATATGTCTAACCACTAACTGGTGCCAAAACTTCATGAGAAATTTCATTTTTTTTAATCCTATGGTAGCTAAAACACTAGAGATGTGACACATGTTTTGGATTCAAAAATGTGATCTTGTTTAGCTTATAGATATTTTCAATCTACTTATCAATCAAGACTTTAGTCGCGAATTCAAATAGAAAATGAATAATAATAATTTATTAAATTCAAAGTAAACATAATTTATATTCAAGATTGGAAAGGCGAGAATCTCCTTTAAAAACCCTTTTGCCATTTTATCCAATTTCACGTTGTCCATCCCCCATATCCATCCATGATCTTATATCTCCACCCTCTCTTCCTGCCACTGTCTCCACACACACACACACACACACACACATATATATATATATTTGCAATTTCCTTTGAATGTGGGTAATTCATCTAAGAAGTAAATTACTAGGAATATTAGTAATGTATAATACACAAAATTATACTAGGAGGTTTGATTTTCCATAGATGTTTCATGAGTTCTTCTCTCATCACCTCACAAAGGTCAAAGTCCTTCCCATCCACCACCATTTGATATGCACAATGGATTACAGTTGTGGTTGCATGGTCTTTTCTATGCACATAGTATATTTATATACGATACTCACTTTGGCATATCATATGGTAGGGTTTGTAATTACTCGAGTTCACTCAAGTTTCTTCCATATAGTGTGGCTCTGATATGCTCTGCTACCTTGTCATTTTTCATGGCCTTCTTGGATGGGATTTCTCCTACCATACTTAGCCCAGTTACCACATGAATTTCCTCATTTGTAATCTAGTAAGGTTTATCGAGGTAGATAAATTCATCATGCACTCTACTCACAACTAGCCTAACCTAGTCTTATTCATCACATAAATTTGGGTAATGTTTCCATATATGTAGGATTATTTGTCCCACCTCTTGGTATTGTAGTTGATATGTGCTCTCGTATGAGGTTAGTAGTGTTTTTCATAGCTCCTCAAAATTTATGTGAACAATTTCTACTATGGGCTTATGGATGTATTTCTTGGAATATTCTATTTAGGCCATGTCTATGGAGATGCTTGAGAATACCCTATCTTTATCTACCTCCATTTCCTTGAATGGTTATGTCTTATATTTTGATCATGGCTTCTATATGATGTTTACTAGGGTCAGTGTTGCCATTTTTTTAGTTGTGTTTTCTTGTAGGAATGGAAAATCTTAATTAAGTTTTTTCACTAGAGTGTTTGAGTACAAAGTGATAATAAAGAGAGTATAGTGTAGTTTAAATAGGTTTGGAACTAGTTTTTAGAATTTATGTATTTTTCCCATTGAGTTTTTTAGGATTTTCTAGTTGTTTGTATCCCTTGACTAATAGTTGTTTTATTATGTTGTTTATTAGTTTGTAATGCATATTTTTACAATATATTTATTTTCTTTATTTATGATATTCACCCTTCTAGTTTCTAGTAGTGTTTAAGTCTTATGTCATTCACATACCCTATGATGTGATCTCCATCTAGATTTCTTAATTTTATGGCTCCAAATTCTAAATTTTCATTTTTGTAGTAGGGACCTAGCCACTATACTTTAGCATTCATTTCTTTTTAAATTTTATGTCATATAATAGGAATAAATCACTTGTTTTGAAATTTTTATTCTAGAGATACCTATCATGCTAATATTTTTTATCTTTTTTACTCCACTTGTTGGTTGTATAAGTAAATGGGCCTATTTTCATCTAGTTTCCCTAATTATTCTATTCTTTGTGCTAGAGATTCGTCATCCTTCAACTACAATGTTAGTGTGGTACATAGGTTAGGTTCTATGAAATTAATGTGAACTACCACATCAATTCCATATACTAATTGGAATGGTGTATATTTTTATAGGATATGTGGTAGGCCCATAGTACTGTAGGTATTTTTATATCCTAATCTAACTTGTTTCTATCACACATCTTAGTGAGTGTTCTCCCAATTATCTTGTTGAGATATTTGCACATGCTTCATTTTCTTTGGGATGATAGGGTGAGCTCTTATTTTGTGTAATCATAATCTTTTATAATATATCCACAAATAATTTATTGATGGTTTTTTCCTTGATCACTTGTAATACTTAATGGACAAACATACCTCATAATAATTTTCTCATATAAAAACTTTACGATAGTCTTTGTGGTACAATCCTTAGTAGGTTATTCTTTCATCCACTTTATCAAATATTTTACCCTTACATTGTAAATCCTTCTAGAATGTTTAACAAGGGAATCAATGGGTTCAATGAAGTCTATAGCCCACTTTTCAAATGGAATTTGTACTCTAACTAGTTTTAGGGGAATTTCATTTCTTGCATTGGGTTTTTCCACCCTTTGAAAAATGTCATAGTTCTTTGTATAATCCTTCACATTTGTGTGAAGGGTTGACCACCAAAGTTTGGCTAGTTTAACTCTTTGGCCATTGTGTCGCCACAATTTTGTCTTTTAGATATTCCCTCATGTGCCTCCCTTAGAATTGGTTCTCTTTTATGTTTATAACCAACCCTTCTTATGATTTAATCTAATTTCATGTGGTGTAATCCTCATTCTATTAGTGTGTAAGGAATGAAATTCCAATAAGTAATTTTTATCTTGTAGTGAAAGATCTATAGGAATTTCTCTTGTTGATAGAAGTATGGAAATATCATGTAGATATTTTGGTACCACATCTACCTTAAACAAGTCTATGCCAGGGAGATCTTTTGGATGATCCTTCAATTCTTCCCATTTTTCTATTCTAGACACATAATCAAGTCCTTGATTTTTCTTTCTCGGTTTCACCATTTTTTTGAAATTAAATTATTGGAATAGAAGTAGCCACCTACATATATGGCCTTGTATGATAGGTTTGTTTAGTAAGTACTTTAGTGGCCTATGTTTTTTAATGAAATTAAATGGTGTTGATAACAAGTAGTGTCAAATTTCTGGAGTACATAGATCATGGCTAGTGTTTCTCATTTGATGGTACTATAGTTTTTCTATGATTTGTTATTATTTTATACTTGAAAATGCTATGGGGTGATCCTTATTTACTCGAATTTGATCCTATACTACTCCTATTGTAATTATGGATGCATCCACATGCACATGAAATGTCGTACTCCAATATGGGAAGATTAATATAGGGGCCTATACAATTTTGTGTATAAGTTTTTCAAATACAATTTGACATTGTCCATTCCATTCGATATTCCTACTAGTTTTATTGTTGAATAGCTCCTCCAATGGTGTAGCTATCCTTGTGTATCCTTTAATAAAATTGTCGTGATAACCATTGTAACCCAAAAAGGTTTAACTTCCTAAGTTGTCTTAGGGGGTGGTAGTGTCATAATTAGCATAAATTTTATGGGGTCTACCATTCGATAATGTACCCTAGTATTCTTCCATATGGTACTTCAAACATGGATTTCTTAAGGTTTTGTACTATTTGTATACTTTGACATTTTTTTAACATCATTCTCAGTACTTGTGCATGGTCTTTTACTACCTTGTGTACAGTCCAATCATCTAAGTATACTTCCAATAATTCATGCATGAAATATTTAAATGCATTTATCATTATCCTATTGAATACCATAGGTGTATTTTCAAGGCTGTCCTCATAGTAAAAATAAAAGGTTTGCATAAAATTTATTTTAATTTCTATCCAAAAATTTGTTTCTCCTCATTGTTCTTGGTTTATATACCAAGTCTGTGCAACCACTCTCAATGTGTAGTTTTTAGTTATATGCATAATCATTCAACATACTCATTCCTTGTTTGCCACCATGTGATACAAGTTGTTAAATTATCCTCTGGTAAGATATTCCCATTATATTTTTGTATCTCCATGTTCTCCTTCTTCTAGTAGGTATCTTTTTTATTGGGATTTTAAATATTTCCCCTTTGGTTAGCTAGTCCTTGTGTGTGTTATGCCAACTTGCAGTGTTACAAATAATCTTGTGTTATAATATGTCAAGTCTTAGCTCCTCATTATTGAAGATTTGTTCTATTTGTGTAATAATTGATAAGAGATCAACTACTACTGAATACTTGGGGAGATTGATATGTAAAATTCCACATGATATGCGATTTATCTAGTGACATATGCTAGTTGTGTTATCTTTTCTATCTTGCAAGTTTCCACAAGTATTCTATGATATGTTATCTAAATATGTGGTAGAATATGAAACATCCACTCATGTCCTCCTAATCATAAATACCCTAAAAAATCTAGTAATAATTGAGGAGTGAAGTTTCGGTTCTTCCTACATCCATGCATCCAACACTTATTCACTATATGTGCTATAGAAATACATTCTATTTCAACTTCCCCTTTTGATTTTAGTTCTTCAAGAGTGTCATTTAGTGGTAGTCTTGTGTTTGTGTAGAGGTTTTCTAATCAAAACTTTGTGATATTCTTATGTATTTACTTCCTCTATGTATGATTCATTTAGGTTTTTCCCTAGGGGAATGCAAACTAATTTATTTTCATCATCAAATGACATTTCTTACTTTATTGAGTGTAAAATATTTACATTGATAAACCATCTTAGTTCTAGTAATTTCTTAAATGAATCAAAGGTTTCTCCTACTATTTTATGGTGGAGACACCTCATCACTTTATCTCCTAGTTATTAAATATAATACTCAATTTATTATCCCCAAAAATCTTAATAAAAGTGTAGGAAAAACCAATGACTAAGGAAAATTAAATTAACCCACTAGGAAAATAATAATCTACACCAACACAAAATGGACCAAAAATAGTTATGGTAACTTTTGGTCCCCATATTTGTGCACATACCCTAAATATAAAATGAAAGTATTACTAAACAAATATTCTCAAACCTCAAAATAGCCCCTTGAAACCTACTATTGAACTTTCTAATGATCCATCTTGTGTCTTTAAACAATTATGAACTATAGAGAATAAATTTGCAAACAATAACTCCAAGACTATATACCTATCAAATAATTTTGAAACCTTACATTTCTACCACTAATGCTCATTGACTATACATTTAATCACTTTTTCATAGATTACAATACTATTAAGGATTTATGACTTTACTTAGTTTTTTTGGGGCAATCTAAGAGGACTAGGTTTGGCCCTCATTCATTTAAATTTGTAACCAAAAATTAACAAACTTTAACTTAATAGGAAATTCTGATAGCTCAAAACAACCAGTTTTATTTCCTTAAACACTTGTATCAACATGAACTTTAAGGAATTTATTCAATTGATACATGTCAATTTATAAAACACAAAAATTAACAAATCATTTAAAGAGTTAGCAACACCAAATATAAATTGATGGGAATCTTTCAATAAGTATATTAAAAATGACAAAGTATTTAAAATAATTTATAGGTGACTAAAAAATATAGTGATCACTTAATAAAAGGATTACTAATTAGTTAAGGAACATGTATAGTGATCACTTAATATAAGTTTTGTAGACACACAATTTTTTGGTGTTCTATTGCCACCCACATTATTTTAATATTATGGTGATTTTAATATTATTTTTTTTAAATTGATTGATATTTTGAATCATTTGAAGTTGGTTCAAAAATGTAATAATTATTCAATAAAGTGGTTATGAATTATTTGAAATTCACATTGTTAAAACTAAAAGAGGTGTAAAAAATCTATTCAAATCAAAATAAAGCAATACAATGAAAGGGCATTACACACACCTATCAATCTCCATTAAGTGGTCCAACTGTTGTGAAAAATATGGGGGTAATTGACCCCTATCCACAATGTTCCAATTCTACAAATGATCAAAATCCCATTTTTCCAAACAATCCACAACCCCATTCCATTCTCTTGGAATGTGATAGAAAGTAACAAATTCCAAGGAAGCACACAAATTATGAATCTATTTTATAATTACAACCAAATGCAAACTAACATCCTCTAACTATTGCCTCTTCAACAAAGTCACCAGCACTTGAGAATCAGATTCACAAATGATCTATCTCCACCCAAGAGCGCAATCACACTCCAAAGCATATAAAATGGCAAGAGCCTCCATCACATTGTTAGTATGAAAACCCTTATAAATAGAAAATACAAACTCAAGAGTCCCAGACTTCGCCTAACACCCCCAATAGTAGCATGACTAGGATTTCGCTAAGAAGAACCATCTATGTTTATTTTCAACATAGCTTGAGGAGGAGGGAACCAATGCCCCTCCCTATTTATCTTCTGAAGAGGATGTTGACATCTAATTCTCATGATTTGGCTAGCAGCTTGCATAGCACCACTCTAAAGAGGAAGGTTGAGACGAGTGCAACAAGAAACATCTCTTGGATCCACACCCTCAACCAAGTCACACTTAGCCAAAATAGTTTCCCCCAAAGAATGAAGAATTTTCCACCACAAATGTTGGATAACCAACTTCACATCTTGAAAAATCCTACAATTCCTCTCCACCCAGATATGCTAGATAATAAAGGTTGATCCAAGAGCCCAAGTAATTTGAAGAAAATAAGTCTTAATAGGGACCTTCCCCTACTGAGCAAAGAACTCAGCAAAGAAGAGGTATGCCAGCAAGCTTGGTTCCACACACCCCACCATAATTGCCATAGCTCCCTAGAGAAGGAACATTGGAAGAAGAGATGAGATACACTCTCCTCACTAATATAGCACAAAACACACATCGAGGGACCCTTGAACCCTTGCTTGCACAAGTTATCCCAAGTAAGACATCAGTTCTAGACCACCAGCCACATAAAAATATTGCACTTGAGCCAAGAAATTTTTTCCACATGTGCTTCCACCAAGGAACCTCAGTGTCCCCAAACATCTACCTAACCAACTCTCCATAACCAACTGAAATAGATTACTTACTAGATAAATTGTTGTTGCTCCAAGCCAAGACATCCTGTCCCGCTAAGGTATTGCATTCACACAATGCAAGAATCTGAACCAGATCTTTCCTATCCTCCTTTGACCCACCTGGCAGCCAATCCACTTATTTTATGAAAATCCATATGCAAACCAAAATAAATAGGAGGAATGAGATTATCTAAGTAGACCACTCAAAATAAGGAATTAGTTGCTAGATTAGTTTGAAACATATATGTAAACCCAAATATAAAGGGGTCAAAATATTCTAAAATAAACATAGAGACTCTTCATTTCCTTCCAAATTTTTGAAAATCTCTAATCCCCCTAAAGATTTGAGCATATGCAACTTCCTCTTTTATTTCTGACATATTGTTATGAACCGCTCACTTGGAAAACTATGAATGGAAAAAAAATTAATTTTTTGGGAAGACTCATAGAATAACTACCCTTTAATAATAGAGAAATAACACTTTAGTGTTATAAAACCTTTGGTCATAACTCTTTAGGGGAAAAAAGTGGTAGAATTTGTAAGCTTAGTGTTTAGATAGAGGTAAAAAGCATCTAATGGGAAATTAATGGAAGGAATACATTTACCAAAGATTCAAGTGTCATTTTTCAACAAATGTTGACTAAAAGGGAAATTTGTCTCACAAAAGTAAATAATTTAATTATATGGAACCACTCCAAAACTATAGAATATTCAACCAAAGTTTTTTTTTTTTGATAGTTAAATAACTATGTTATGGGGCAGCACCCTGTATTGCTTTCTGAAAGATATTACAATGGATAGTACATTGATCATAGACTCTACATACTAGCCTTCACCTTGCTAACCACCTAACTTGATATTTTTAGGAAAACAATTCCAGTCCCATTACTTTGTGCTTGCCCAGCCACATGTAATCCACATGAGCACATACTAGGGGTGATGTGTAAAACCAACACTAATAAAAAACTAATGATGCTGCAAACATGTGTGAGAAAATCCCATAGTAATTTAGTCATTGAATTTCAAAATTTCCCAAGTATTTGAGAATCTTAGCCTTAGTTATTGCTTATTGCCTCTTTCACCAAGAATTCTGCTCTTTGGTTCCCTTCTCTAAAAATATGAGATACTTTATAATCTTCAAAACCACTCAAAAGGTGCATTATTTCTTGGAGCTAGTGATTCAGTTCCAATTGGGATAGATGCTCTGTCTTATTGAGTTTATAGTGATTAGGGAGTCTCCTTCTAACTAAATCTTTTTTTCCTTTAAGTTTATACCTAACTGAATTCCCATTAAGGCTGCTTGGAATTCCACCTCATTGTTTGTACAAATTCCCAGAGGTTTGGAATTCTCTACCATTGTCTCCCCCTTCTCATTTTTGGCTACACATCCAGCATCGCCCGAGCCCTGGGTTGCCTCGAGATTCCCCATCAAAGTTGATCTTGATCTAGCCTATTTCTGGAGGTTCCCATTTAACTTCCCTTCTCTTTAGCTAGGAAGCCTTGTGACCTAGCCATGTAATTTTAGGAATAAGGAGCCCCTTGAAAGCATGCTTCATCTGATCATCCCAATTCAAATATGTACCTTTCTTCCCCGAGTTTGATTTGACTACTTCATTTACTGTTTCAGTGATCATTCCTTCAATTTTCTCACACAACTTTGTTGACTGCATTTCTTTGTTTTGAAAGATCCTTTTGTTGCACTCCTTCCATATTTCCCATATTATTATTGAAGGGGAAATGGGCCAAATACTATCAAAAGTTGCCTTCCTTCTTGGAAGAGGCCACATATTGAACCATGTAAGTAGGCATTTTGGTAGGGGTGCTTTGCCAATTGAGTTCTCTCATGAAATATTGCATCGAATAAGGGCAGTTGAGAAGCAGATGATCTGAGGTTTCATTTTACTTTTTGCATAAAATAAATCTCCCTGGACCCTAAATTCTGAAAGTGGATAATTTGTCCTCAGATAATATCTTCTTTTGGATTGCCAGCCAAGCAAATACCCTAGCTTTAGCTAGACAATATCTCCCCCATAGTAGTTTGCTCAGCCATTTTTTCCTTGCCTCTACTTGTTCCTTTAGCTTGTAATCAAACTTCACTGCATATGTCCTAGTCAAGGAGCCACACCACCTGATAATGTCATCTTGATTAGAGGGAAAAAAAGGTTCTTTATTTTAATATTTTCGATAGAACATCTTTTTGGTTTTGTGGGGCTTCTAGATCTTGTAGAGAGTTTCATTGCCATTCTAGAGCTCCCTCCCTAACTATCATCCTTCCATAGTTGCTTACTTTGTCACCCCAATTTCTTTTGGTTTATGTTCTGATCAAGTCCAGCCCAGGACGATTTGCTAAAGCTTCTTTTCCATTCTATGAATCATGCCAAACAGATGCAGACTTTCCATCCCTCAACTCCCAGGTCACATGTTTAGTGATTATATCCCTACATTCCAATAAATAGTTCTAGATGGCCGAGCATTGAGGAGGGTTCATAATTCTAAGGGTTTGAGTTGGAGAGTCTGAATCTAGATATTTTCTCTGCAAGATCCTGACCCATCTTTGATTTCCTTTTGCATACATTTCCCAGACCAGCTTTGCACCTACTACCATGTTCATCAGTCTTAATTGTTTGAGCCTTGCTCCACCAGCCTCTTTAGGGGTACAAACTTTTTTCCAAGCCACAAGTGGAAATTTTTTATGATCTCCTGTGCCACTCCAAAAAAAATTCCTAAAAATTTGATTAAGTTTTTCATCCACTGCTATTGGAATTTTTAGGCATGCCATTAAGTAAATTGGTATTGCTGAAAGAACTGCCTTCACCATCAATAATCTTCCTGCTGCATAAGGTCATTTCCCTTTCCATGTCTCCATCTTGTTCTTGCAACTGTTGATTAGTTCTTCCCAATAGCATTTTTTATTGATGCCTACAAAAAGGGGGGTGCCCAAGAATCTACCTGGAAAGTTTGCCACTGTCAATCTCAAAATTCTTGCCAAATGTCTTTGAAGGCTTGGTTGAGTATTGAGAAAAAAAACATCAGATTCATGCCAGTTTATGCTTTGTCCTGATTCTTGAAAATATTTATCCAAAAAGGATTTTATGGTTCTTGCTTCTCTTCTGCTAGACATACTGAAAAGAGTTGTATCATCAACAAATTGCTAATGTGTTGAGTTTTCAACTCCATCGGCAACTCTCACTCCTTTCCATTTTCCTTCATGTCTTAGATTTGTTATCCCTCAACCCATAAATTTTTCCATTATGATGAATAGAAATGGGGAGAGGGGATCTCCCTGCCTTATCCCTCTCGAAGATGAGAAAAAACCCTGAGCTGACCCATTAACTAGTATTGAGAATTTTTTCATCGAGATACAACTTTTGATCCATCTAACCCAATCCTCTTGGAAGCCAAACTTCCTAAGAACCTCTAGTAGGAATTCTCTATCCACCATATCATATGCTTTAAGAATGTCTAGCTTGATAATCATGCATGGTTCTCTTACCTTTTTGGTCGAGTGGAGGGTTTCAAGAGTTGATATTATGCCTCTGTTGATGGTGTTTTCCAGGCTTTTAAAGAACAACCTCGTATTTAATGCAATATTCTACTTTGAAAGGTTATTCTCAAATAGCCAAATTACTGGAAACCCCAAGTGTCTCCTGGTAAGTAGGGCTATAACAGTTGCATAAACAGCTCAAATAATTATGTGAAAATGCTGGTAATCACAAAGGGACCTTACTACAAGCAAACTGTATCTTTCAACTTATCAGATCTGATAATATGATGATCTTAAATCCTAAATCTAACCAAATGATAAAGAAATAGCAAAAGATAAGGGTGCGAGGATATAATAGAATCTAAACTACTCCTAGAATGAACAATGTAAACAATAGATATTTGGAATGGACCTATCTCAACTAACCAGTTCCTGATCGACCCACAATGCAATCTTACAAGAACGGTGCAATCTTCTAAGGTATTTAAATTTTCAAATCATAGACTTGCATCTACAATCGAACTTAGGCACATTAAATATATATGGTCCAGGTTGACTTCACCAGCCTACTACAATCAGATAGTTACTGGGAGTATAGACCAGAGATAGCTACAAACATTCCAAACATGAAATCATAAACATCATACATCCAACTAAAACTGATTTATTTCTAAATACTAAACCCTAGATTTCCAAGCAATTTGAAAGATAGAACAAAAGAACCACGCAAGATGAAATAACACAAGAGATTGCACCAGGAAAACCACAATGTCTTCAATTGTATTAATCACCAAGATGCTGCAACAATTCAACTGTTCTGATACAGAATTTGCTTCAAGAAACTGAATATTACTTCTAAGGAAAATGCTCTAACTATTGCTCTTACTTCTCTATCACTGTCTAGCTAATGTCTAACCCTTTACAATGAGGCAAGAATGCCTATTAATAGCAAATCCCAAGGTATGTCGGCCCAGCCAAACATTTTTACAAAATAATAAAAATCTGCCAAAACAGGTCGGCCAAGGAAAAATGAACTAAGGCACACATTAAATGCCATCATCCAAGTCGGCTTTGACACAGTCCCCAAGGAAGTCCGGTCCAATGCATGCCCTATGATAATAGGGAAGCACAAATCTTGAAATGAGAATTAACTGCTACTCCCTTTATCCTTCTTCTACCCGGATGACCTCTGGATCTTCAAGAATATTCCCTCCAACTTAGCAATAGGTGGCAATGGCAAAACCCTGAGTCGGCATTTAATGGAATCTATTTCTTCATTGGACCGTTCAACAATTTTGTTCCAATCCTCCCTGCTGGCCATTTATCTATCCATCACCGCCAAGTATGTAGCTACATCATCAAGTAGGTGGCCAGTGATAGCTCCATCAGAATCTGGGGCATAAATTTCATGCCACCACTCTTTCAATTTTTCCAAGCTCAGATATTTGGGAACTATCTTCTTCCTCCCTGTCATCACCTCAAAGAAGGCAATGCGTCCGTCATAGACTAGAGTAAGCTCACCATCAATTAGCTTCTTTCTTTTCAAAATTTTCTTCATGGCCTTCTGCCTGATCTGCAGTGCCTCGAACCATTCCCAAGGCTCATCCAACCTGGAGGAAGGAAGGATCCCATCCCTAACCAATTGTTCCTTGCCATGCCCCAGGATAACCTTCGATTTCTGCAACAGGAGGTCCATGTCATCCTTATCCTGAGACAGGATATGCTCTAACAACTGTTTCACTCGGACTACATCCTTTCCCATAGATAAGATCTCCTTAATCGTATCATCTCCTTTGGTCTGGACATCCATTAGCCAATCTATTGCAGCCTGAGATGAGGCCTTCATCTTTTCGATTCTGGAGATAGTCTCCTTAGGCAGAAACCCGGGAGTAGCAGATGAAGAAGGGTGAAGGGACTACAAAGGTTTCATAACCTCCTCCAAACACCTCCTTAGCCGTTCATTTTCCTTCTTGAGTTCGTGTTTAGTTTGGGTCTCCTTCTTCAACCTGTCCACAATTACTGCGCTGGATCCCTCAAACTCCTCAATATCCTGCTCCATAGATCAGTCACAGGTTGATAAATCGACATTATAGTCCCCGTTTAAATATCCTCCCCTCGGGCTTTATCCTCATGTAGGTGGCAATGTGGACTCTGCTGTTCGCTTCATCCCTTTCCAACGCTGATAACCCAACTTTCTTCTTTCTTTCCCTCATCACAACTTAGATAAATATCACATCCCAAATTTTAAGGAGACCTTCAACAATCACCCTTTCCTGCAAGTTTTCCTTTCTCTACCAACCGGCTACAAGGTCACCCCGATTTCTTCTGTCCTAGCATCTTCTGGCTCTTCTGTCACTTTTTCTTCTTCTGCGGTTGCCTTATCATCTTCTTTTTCCAGAAGCTGTTCACCTTGGTCGGCCTCTTCAAATCCTAACTCTGGAAACACAGGCGATGGAGTTCTAGCAGGGATACTTTCTTCCGGCTCTGGCGATCTGCTGCCTCTATCACTCTCCGGGGAATCTTCATATTGCACCAACAGAGAAGTGTGTCTTTCTTCTGTTTCTACCTCAAGCTCTCACCAGCCGAAAAGTGTTCCTTCCTTGAACTGTCCTGCCTCCCTGCTAGTTTCATGCTCATCTGGATTCTCCGGTTCAGGTGCGCTTGGCGGTGGAGAAATAGACTTTGGTGGCTCTTCAACTGGTAACCTTGGGGAGGAGTCCTTCTGCTGTGCAGCATCCTTGGGAGAGGGAGTCCTTGATTTCCTTGTGTAGACTTTGGTTTTCTCCCCTCCAGAACTCTCCACATCGACAATTGGAGGTTCATCCTCCGAAGCAACTTGATCTTTCTTCCTGGTAGTCCTTGTTGTTCTAGTTTTCTTAGGCGGTGGAGGAGCATCTTCCTCCTCAGCTTTCTCCATTTCCTCCTCATCAGAGGACTTGCTGATTGTCAGGGTCTTCCACCTTCACTTCCCTTTCGGTTTCCTCTTCGTTTCAGGCTCAGCTCCCTTGGGACCTTTGACTTTTATCTTAAATGGTGAAGTTTTTCTTGTTTTCCCTTTGGGGTCATCTTCCCCGGATTCTTCAGAAGTCGACATGGGCTTGAGATTTCCCATCAGTTCAAAGGTGCAAGATATCTTTGCATTCTCCAACTCCCAGATTTTATGCTTTACCCAAGAAAGGGTGAATTTCATGACAGGAGCCATCAGGTCCTCCAGTTCTGTAATCTCATCTTCATTCCAGTTAATATCTCCGGTTGGCCTATCTTTCACTGCCTCATAGGCGTGGTCCTGCACCAGATTTTCGTCATCATCAAGTTGATCCAGAATCAGCTTAACATTATATTGCCTAATGGCCTCCACAGGCAACCTAGAATATCTTTTCTTCCTCGCCTCAAGGTCATCTTTGAGATTGACCCAATAATCTTCTAAGTCCTCTTTATGCCTATACTCCCTGGTAGCTTTCTTCTGAGCCTCTCCAGTTATATCAAAATTCATTCTTTTCGAATGGAAGGAGAATCCATATGCGGCCAGTTCCTCCCCTGCGGTGTGAGCTGATTGGATAGATGGGCACATCTCTCCCACACCAATCCCAAGAGGGAAGTCTCCTCCAAAGCCTTTCTTGTGCTTCTCCCTCTTCACCACTACATCAAATTCATAGATTTGTCTTACAACTTCCAGTAGCACAATGCAATCAGTGGGATACCGAGGCAACCTATAAGGGGCAATCGGGCATCCATCGATCCTAAGGTAGGTGAAGGTAGGGAACTGGATGAACCAGGCTCCGTAGTTCTTTATTAGCCCTTTGGCTCCATTGGATAACCTCATGTGCTCAGCATTCTGGAGTGTCCGGGTGATATGCATTGTGAATGCATCATTTGCCCTCCTGTAATCTTTGTGCCCCAGATGCAACTCCGGATAAACCTCATAAATTATATTCTGTCCAATTGTTCCCCTCGGATTCAGACCTTTGTATGGGTAGGAGATGGCCAACACATACACTACATATGAGGACATGGTGAATTTCTTTGCCTCTAAAACATTCCTCAACTATTTGTCAATCTCGGCACTGATGAGCCCTGCCCAGTGATAATTGGTCCCTTGACTAATCTTGGTGATCACATGGACCATCCAACTCTCCAATACCCCTGCACTTCTCAATCCGGCCACCCTGCTTAGAAGTGTGATGGCATCATATACATCTAACCTGAATTTTACCCTGTGCAGCTGTTTGGGCAACTTTGAATGATGGGATTTTGGCTTCTCTAGCCACGAGTTGATTATCTGCTGAGCCTTGACTGGCTCGTTCTCATAGTAGGTCCTGGCAGTGTCAATATTCAAGGCACACACTGAAGGAATATCTGGCATGCTGAAAGCTTGTGCAATAGAGGCTGGACTGAAGTTTGCCAGGACTCTTCCCTCGGTGCTAACCACTCTCTGTGTATCAAAGTCGTATTGTCGGGCACACTCCAAGATTAATTCATAACACTGAACTGTTAGAGGGAACCCTGCCACGTGTACCAATTCGGAGTTCATCATCCCTTCCCTCAAGGCGGACAAGTCCCTCTCTGACGTTCTTTGCTTGAACTCATATCACCAAGCACCAACATTAGTATCTGATACTTCAGCCCACACAGAAGACACTTTGCTCTCAGGAAGCTGGTTCTTCATGTCCAGTCGTAGTCATTCTGTCTCAGAGATGGACGAAGCCCCTGCGCCACCCTTAGACTTTTCAGCAGCAGGTTTGATTAATTCGGCCTGCACATCCAAAAATCATCATTAGTATTCAATTGTTATGCCTATTCCAATCCAAAAGGTTAGCACAAATCATATAAATCAATCAAAGTCCATTGCCAACTGTTAATCCTTCGAGATCCGAAGAAATCAGATAGTCCGGGAAAATCATGCAAACTGGGAAAATACTGTCAGGGCGGAATTTCAGAGAAATCCGACCCAGATGGATTCCTTCTGCCAAAGCATCATTAGTTAAATAAATCATTAGTGCAGATGAAAAAACAAAGGATAATCATTGAATTCACTCATTGGCAACAAGAAATAAACGTTAAACAACCATTCCATTAATCCTATCATCGAAACATTTGAAAGGACACAATCAGACAGGAAATCTAGAAAATTCTGGATGGAACAGATTTTCGCGGACAACTTAGAATATTCCAGAAATAACCCCAGTCTGCGGAATAAGTCCAAACCGGGAAAATCCGACAGCGAGGAAATTCCGCGACGACCTCGGAAACCCGAAAAATGGCGAAACGCGACCCGAAACTCAAACGACCACAGGATCCTCCCCACATAAGCTCGAATGATCTCAGAACTGACGGCAATCAACAAAATTCAGAGCGCAAAGGACCCCAAAGTCCCAAAAACTTGCAAAGGACAAATTCCCATATCAAAACGATGGTGCCCTAAATCGAATAATCAAATTTCCGTCATTAAAACCAGAGCAAGCTTTAAGGTTTAAAGTATCAGCTAAGGATTTACCTAAAGCACTCAAATCTTCGCAAGACGGGGAAGTCAACAAGATACAGGGACAAAATCGCTCAAACAAAAGAAATCCTCGCTCTAGGCCCAACATAGAGGGAAACCCTAACTTCGCACAAAAAAGCAAACAATCCAACTGAGGACCCCTTCTAAAGGATACATACGTCGTCCCATGGATAAATAGAGCTCATAGGGCAAGGGAAATCGGGTTCTACAATATAAGACAGGTCAAACCCCGACTCTATAAATATGAAATCAAAATCGATCAAGGGTCGACCCAAAACTAACAATATCCAATGCAAAACCATCAATCACCATACAAGCAAAACGGAAGGGCAATGACTACATACCATGGATCAAGGAAAGAAATCCAAGCCTAGTGCTGTAACCTTGCAGGCAAACATGTCCGCCGATGAAAACACCAACACCTGCACTCGGGCAATCCCTCACGCTAAAACAACCTTAAGATCGATTCTCAAAGTCTAAATAACAGAAACTTCAATCTCCCGTGAGCAATCCAGCAAGGAGCAAATGAAGCTAGAATGGCTTAAAAATCTCTAACCAACTTTTCATACCCACCTCGAAAGCAAAGGTACCCTCAACCATTAATGCATGATAAGACACTTCCCATAAGTCCGAAACCCGGGAGTCTCTAAGCAGAATTTCCTCAAAAATCCCCTAATGGCGCGCAATTTCATGGAAATGCGTAAACTGGGAATGAGGAAGACGGATTCTGGCAAAATCCTAAAAATCCGGGCCAGACCCTAAAATCTTAGTAAGGTGTCCTGGACCCGAGAATCCTCGCCAGAACGGACAAGGAACCAGCCCCTGAAAATCCTCACGAGCTGAAAATCTCTTTGATCCTCGTGAAACCCTACTCCGCCAAAACCATTTAAAATCAATTCAAACCCTCAAGGCAAGATCAAAGCCAACAAGACCAACATATCAAGACCCTAAAATGGTAAATCTAATAGAACCAAAGGTCAAAGACACCAAAAAGAGGGTCCCTACTCCAAGTGGGGTGTGTGTGCAAAAATTGCACAACAAATGGCGACTTTGCTGGGGAAATGCTCATGAGCATTTCGATGACAAACTGGAATCAAGAACCCAGAACTCATGGTTTCAACTCAGATACCTAGCCACCATCCTAAGTTAAAACAAGGAAACTCCCAGCCATTCAGACATTCCTATACCAGGGTCTAAGTGTGTGCACATGCGTTTATTACCTACCCTTAGTTGCAAGAAGAACCAAACATGATATGAACAGGCTACATAAAGATTCTTACTCTTAAAAAGTAACTCCGATAGGAGCCTCACAAGGCCAAAGGCCTTATAGGCCCTATGAGGGTGTATCGTTAGATCCTCTGTAAATTATAGGGCTTCACCACAAATGACGCCTATAGCCCCAGAGATATTTAGATCCCCCGATAATTTGAAATTTAAACCTCATGATTTTCAATATATATATTTTCTCTCTTTTATAGTTTGCTGATATTTCTTTTCTTTTACTCACTTCATTCAACCTGTGAATAGTGAAGTCCACACTCAGGGCTGAGAACCACAGTGGCACTAGAGCAGAAAAGGATTTTTCACCTGTTCAGACCTAATGAGGATCTTTCTACAACTTCAGGTATATTAAGGATTAAAGTTATAAGACCCCCAATATATTCCTGCTCAGACTGACTAGAAACCCTTTGTCGCAACATAAGGACAAATGACATAGGTTAAAGAATTCATACCATGGTATTCTGGAAAACTGATGAAAGCTTGTAAGAGAAATACCAAGAACATTAGACCTGCTTTGCCACCGTTACCATACAGATGCACCCACAATCCTCAAAAGAAAAAGGACCAAAAGCAAGAGCAACGCAAAACAAAACAAACAAACCAAAGCAAACCTACTCTAACCAAACAAAACAAGCGAAGCAAAAAGGGAAACCTACTCTAACCCAAGCAAGCAAACAAACAACAAAGCAACCTAAACTAACTATTTACAAAGCAAAGAGCTGAAAACAGCTCAAGACTGGAAATAATGTTTCAGATACTACCCATTGACAAGTAGTGGTATGTCTTCTCCCGTGAGAGTCCTCAGATGGAAGGCATTATCTCCCAGTATTTCGGCAATCTGATACGGGCCAAGCCACAATTTATCAAACTTTCCATGATTCCCTTTCTGGTCATGAGACTTATCCTAGTACAGGACAAGGTCAAAAATTCTAAAATTTTTGACTTTAGCTCTCCTATCAAACCATCTCTTAACTACCCCCTAATGTTTGGCTAATTTTTCAAGGGAATTGTCTCATTTTTCCTCAAGGTGCAATAATTCTGCCAACCTAGCCTCCCTTCTATCCCCTTCATCATAAAACTGATTTATAAACTACAGAGTTGGGATCTTAAGTTGGATAGGGAAAACTGGTTCTAGACCGTACACTAAATGATAAGGAGATGTACCAATGGAGGACTTAACTCTGGTACGATCTGCCCAAAGAGCAAACCGAAGCTGGGTGTGCCAATATTTTGGGTTCCTCTTTAATAGTTTACGGATAACAGTCAACAGGTTCTTGTTAGAGGATTCACCTAGACCATTCCCTTGGGGATAATAATTAGATGCAAACTTCACAACAATGCCATGATCAAAGGCCCAGTTTGAGAATTTCAGAGATGCAAAGGCAGGACCATTATCACACACAATAGCAATAGGACACCCAAATTGATTTAGAATGGAAGATTCTAAAAAATCAATTACTACCTTTGATGTGCATTGCCTACAAGCAAAAGCTTCAGTCCATCTCGTAAAGTAATCAGTTATGGTGAGAAATCGCACCATGTCCCGCAGAGGATGCATGGATTGATGTAGCCCAGAAGTCCATACCATTGAGCAAAAGGTTTTAATTGTTGACCAGCTTGGCGGGAGTATTGTACACCTTTCTCATGCAGCCCTGTAAGTGGTGATGTCCGGTATTGATGAACATCCTGAACAATGTAGGCCAGAAGTACCCTCAAGCCTCAAAACTGACCAGAGTAATCGCAAAACCATGACCAGTACCATATTTCTCATGAAATTCACTCATTACCCTTTCAGCTTCCTGTCTTCCAAGGCACCTTAAATAAATACCTTCATGATTCTTCTTGTATAGGACAACTCCTTTCAGCATGAAGCTGTCACTTTTCAGCCTTAAGGCTCACCTCTGTACTACATTAAGGTGTGCTGGGGGTCGTTGATTCAATAGATAATAGGCTATATCATCATACCAGCCTTCTGGGAAAACTTCTTCAACATTATAGTTATGAACAGACAATTCAGGGCCTATCTCTACCATGGTCTGGGTGAGTCCTTGTCCTCTTACCACCATCACCGATCTCAATGTCATTCTCAAGCATTGGTCACCACTGGCTTTGTGCTCCCCTAATTCATTTCTTGATCGAGTAACTAACCGCTTAATCGTGAACAATTGAAAACACCTTATTTCCAGGATATAATGCCTAAATTTTTTAATCGCTCGAACAAGCATATAAGCTTATTTCCGCCACTTGCATTTTAACCAAAGATACTTTAATGGTGCGCACTCATAAAGCTGAAGTGGGATGTCTATTCCCCATTAGACTTTTGTGTCAAGATTCCAAGAGATGAATTCTGGCCCAAGCAAAGGAATAGATATAAAAAGGCTTATTGTAGTTAGGACTTACCAACACTGGAGCGTCAGCAATGGCCTTCTTAATCTCTGCAAAGGCCTCCTTTGCTTCTGTAGTCCATTCGACCTTGGCGTCTTGTTTCAACATAGCGTTTAATGGCTTTACAATCTCAGCAAATCCCGTGATGAATTTTTTAACAAAGTTAATCTTACCAAAGAAGGACTTCATCTCTTTTTTGCTGGCAGGCGGCTGAATTTTCAGAATGGCTTCCACTCTCTCTGGATCTATAGCGATTCCTTTCTCTGATATCACATGCCCCAATAGCTTTCCTTCTATAACTCCGAAGATACACTTCTTGGGATTCAGGGATATGTCGAATTCTCTGCACTTCTGAAACACTTTGTACAGATCTGAGATATGATCCCCTCAG
Source organism: Sequoia sempervirens (assembly GCA_007258455.2). Classification (NCBI taxonomy): domain Eukaryota; kingdom Viridiplantae; phylum Streptophyta; class Pinopsida; order Cupressales; family Cupressaceae; genus Sequoia; species Sequoia sempervirens. The sequence continues at coordinate 578 of VDFB02245230.1, read as the reverse complement.
TTCTTGGAGAAAACAGTCAGGTCGTCCATGTAAATGATGATGCATTTCCCTATGATGTCTTTGAAAGCAATATCCATGGCTCGTTGGAACGTGGCTCCTGTATTAATAAGCCCAAATGGCATCCTCCTATAGGCAAAGGTACCCCACTTAGTCGTAAAAGCAGTATTGTGTCTGTCCTCATACTGGACCATCACTTGATTATACCTAGAATACCCGTCCAAAAAGGACATCGTCTGAGACCCATTGACCAGCTGAAACACCTCATCCAAAGAGGGAACTAGATAGTTATCTTTTTTTGATGATCTGTTCAAATTTCTGAAGTCAACACAAAGCCTAATTTCACCATTCTTCTTTCTTACTGGAACCAGATTGGCCACCCACGTTGAATGCCTGACAGGAAATATGATTTTGGCAGACAGCAATTTCTGGACTTCTTTCTGTATTAGTGGTTCCAGTAATGCATTGATAGGTCTCTGTCTCTGTCTGAAAGGCTTGGCATCCAGCTTCAGGGGTATAGTATGAGTTATGATGGAGGTATCATAAGTCTTCAAGTCTTCATAACTCTAGGCTACTATATC
>VDFB02245229.1:0-11380 GCA_007258455.2 Sequoia sempervirens | reverse complement strand
GCTTGGGGTTAGTGTTAGGGTTCAATTGGGGCAAGGGTTAGTATTAGGGTTAGGGTTATGGTTCAATTAGGGTTTCATTAATGTTAGTTTTAGAATTATAGTTATGTTTAGGGTTGGATATAAAATTAGAGTTAGGTTTGAAGTTAATTAGTGTTAGTTTTAGGGTTGGGGTTATGGCTAGACTTATAATTAGTGTTAGTATTGGGATTAGATTCTATCACTTTAATAAAAATAATCTTCTATAAATTCATTCAATTTTTTTTTGAAATTATATAATTTAAAATATTTTCAAATTTACCTATGTTGATATATGAGAGATATAGCAAATATAAACTCTATACAATTTATAGTTAACTTGACATTGTCTATAAAAAGGTTTAAGTTATGAATGTTATAATATAAAAAATAAATGTGTTTTCAATATTTATTTGTTAGTTTAAAAGATGTGCCAATAATGTTGCAATCACTAATGATTAATTTTTTCTTGATGGTTAAAATAGATTGGTAAGTAAATTTATCTATAATAAGTAAATTTATCATTGATTTTTTTCTTGATAAGCAATCAATATTTCATAAATTTATCTATATTCTTATTTGCTTTTAATTATATTAAATTGTTAAAAAATTTAAGTCATTATAAATAATTTTATGTTTTTATAATTAACTGATATTGGGGCAAAAGGTTTAAGTTATGAATGTTATAATATAAAAAAATAAATTTGTTTTCAATGTTTATTTGTTAGTTTGATGTGAGAATAATGTTGCATAGTAATGATTAAATTTTTCTTGATTCGTTAAGTGATATTGTGAAATTATTCTATGTTAATTTAATGTTATGAATGCCATATAATATAAAGAAAAATATTTCTAATATCTTTTTAATGCATCTTTATATTTTATAAACAAACATCTAAAATAAAAATGTGATTGTAAAAAAAATACAACTTAATGAGTGAACATATATTTAAAGTTAAAAGTGAAATTATAAAACAAATTGTAAATTTATTTTATTTTTCTTCTATAAATATAATTTTTTTATTTGTCATCCACCTAGTAATGCCCACTTCTCCTTTTAATGAATTTTTTATTTTGCAAGGGTTGATTTAGTGCTATAGTTGATCTATTTCTTGCAGATATCAATAGTGCCCGCCATCCTGTGATCGGGAATTGAATGATCACGAAATCACGGGTGGGCGCCATGTATCCTATTGGGGGGATCAAATTTGAGCTATCGCTAACCAACTACCATTTGATCTGAGCCATTCCCCGCCATCCTATGATGGTGCTTGGTTTGATTGTGAAATCATGGGTGGGTGCCACGTGTCTCATTTGATGAAGCCTAAAGAGTAAAGGAAACATTAGCCAGCTTTAAATGTATTAAGGGGCGGATTAATAAAGTGTTCTCGAGATGCACATGTTCTAAATCGATGGATATGTTATAATCTCACTGGAAAAGTTGCTCGAAGGTTAACGACATGGCTGGCGACTGTGTTAAAGGAACGAGATCAATGACGCCCACTATCCCACGATCAGGGATTATAGGGATTGAGATATTATGGGCGGATGCCATGTGCCCTTCCTAAAGGATGAAATCTATGTGACCATTGATGAGTTGTCTCTTCAAGATTGACAGTGCCCACCATCCCGCGATTAGGAATTTTGGGATCGCAATGTCGCAGGTGCCTGCCACGTGTCTCATCCAATGAAGCCTAAGGAGTGAAGAAAGTGTTTGCCAGTTTTAAATGTATTACAGGGTGGATTACTAATGTGCTTGTAAGATGCACGTGTTTTATTTCAACACAAATGTTATGATTTTAAGGGAAAAGCTGCTTGACAGTTAAAGGAAAGGATAACGACCATTTTTGAAGGAGTAGGATTTATGGTAAAAAGATCGACGGTGCTTGCCATCCCATAATGATAAATCAAAGGATTGCGATATCGCGAGCAACCACTACATGGCATTCCTTCGTGGCGTATGACATAGTGGGCCCCTTTATTGACGTGTTGGTGATTATGTCAGCCTATTTTGAAGATGGTCGTTGATGATTTGATCAAACTGAAGGATCAATGACTCAAATTTAAATATGTATAAAATTATGGTTAGAGTCATTCATGCAGTCCGCGAGTGAGCTTTAATGGCAGATGAGACATCCACTGGCAGAATTTGATTGACATAAAATCAATTTACTCGTCTCATTTATATCACAAAGCATTCAAGTATTTTGTGAATACAGTTTCAGAGCCAAAGGTGGCGAAAGTTCTTTAAATGGAGTTTGTGCGTTAAAACCGTGGGTTAATTTTCTCTGTTTCACAGTCATTCTGCACCTAAATTTGGGAAAGGGGGTCTGTATGCTTGTCAACGAGTTCATTAAAATATTTGTTAGGGCTATTTTTTAATCATAAATTGTGAGGAATTGCAGTATTTTTAATCGTAATTTCCTATCTTTGCTTAGTCATAGCCACTTGAAGTGTAACATTGTAGTGAGGCCCTAGTTTGTCTAAAATGGTGCCAACCAAGCAACACTCTAGCCACATTGAGTATTTGAAAAGAAACTTGTACGATGATTTCCTAGATCAATTTCCATTATCAACAAATGAGAGAAGGAAAGGTTTGTTGTTGATGCAGTGAAAATCCTAGGGGAGGGTTGGTGTGTAATAATTCCAACATTGGTGATGCTAGGGTTCCACTCATAGCTTAGAAATGTTCGATTATGGTATGGACAGAGGAATTTTCCTTATCCTTTTTCAAATGGATGGATGTATGACATGGGAAAGCTGGTTGTTCCAAATGTGTTCCTGATGTGGACTTACTTAGAGAAGTGGCCAAAAGATATGACCCTATCACACGGGTAATCAGAGATAATGATGGAGGGGTTCTATTAGAAATTAATAAAGATGTTATCCAATAGAATTTTGATTTGAGTGAGCCAAGTGATGAATTGGTTCCTATTAATCTTGAAGAAATGAAGCAGGAGTATACAAAATTCCAATCTCTTTTTAGGGTTAAGCTGCTTCCACCTCATCTGGTTAAGGCAGGGGGTTCACAATTTCACATCAGCCCTAGTGACTAGGAACCCTTTAGATTGAATTGTTTTGGAAAGCCTTTCCTGGCTACTTTCTATTCACTATGTCAGATTTTGGGTTTCAACCCTGGTGCAGTAATGTCAATTGCATACATGTTCATGGGGGTGCAAATACAACACCCTAACTTCTTTGTAACATATGACTTTGCTTCTTTTTTGGTGGAGAGGATAGATGAAGGACTGTTGAAGCTACAGAATGGTGATTCTGGTACTCAATTATTTTGGTATTCCATGTTGATGCATATGTTCTTGTTTAGGAATTCTGATTTCTTTGTTGAGAAGATGAAATTAAGACAATTAGTTAATGCACAAAGATTGCCAGTACAGATATGGGCTATAGATTTTTCATGTAATAAGGAAAGCACCAGTTATGTGCAATTTGATAATTGTTTTGCTACAAGATTAAGGGCTAGATTGATGGTAAATGTACCTAGGATCCCTCAGGAAGTGCATGATTTCCTTAGGTCAAAGGAGAGGAAACCAGAATTGAGGGTTTTGCATAACTGGGGTGACATTATCCCATATCCAGTCAGCACTGTCCTGAGAATATATGGATTTCAAGGAACCCCTCACATACTGCCATACAATGTGGCACTAAGACTAGGGTTTGCAGAAGTTATGTGGCAGATGGGGTGTATTCATGAAGATAACCTAACTAGAAAGGGGAAGGGAACATTATTCCCTGATTATATAGTAGTGTTTGACTTTACATTTTCAAAGGGAGGCTGGACACATTTTGACAAATTCTTTGTTGATTACCATTTGAGATTTGGTCCATGGCGATAACATGATCCTAAAGGTTTCTTTGCTCTTTTCAGACAAAGAATAAATGTGACAAATTTGCACAAGTTCAATTTCTTTGAGGACCTGATCAAGAATGAATTTGATTTAAATAGACAAGAATTGAACAAGGAAAAGTGGATAGCTTATAGTAAGCTACTGGATATTGTGCATGAAATGGATCTGACATATGATCCATTGATGGAATTCACTCCATACCACAAAATAATTAATTTTTTAATGAATAATTTCAAGGAGATAATGGACACCTTGACAACCAAAAAGATAAATTTAAGGCTAAGTTTGGATATGCAAGGAAAAAGTGATATGCCAATTGAAACAAGGCCAGTATATTAGCCTATAGAAAGGGTCCCATCTATAGGAGGAAAAGGGATACTGGCAGTGATGAGGAAAAAGTAGACAGAAAAGGGATGAAAATAATGAAGGCACCTTCACGACCACGCCCAAAATTCAAAGTACCTAGGGCTGTCAAAATTATTGAATTAAAATCTTCACCAGAGAGCAGTCCCCCATCACCACCACCTAAGCCAAGCCTTAAAAGGAAAAGAACCAATCACCTACCTGAGGATCTCATGGATGAAATTATTGTTACTGATCAAGACATGTAGGTTGGTATTTTGTCCCCTCCTAGGTCAGCTGAATTGGTTCTATCCGATTTGGATATGAAGGGTAAGAGTGTGTAGAATGCAAGAATGGAGGCTTGCAAGGAGTTCTTAGATGACAATGAATTTGTAAAGACTCTTGTATTCTTGCAATTGGCGTGGAGGATGAAATTTGAAGAATATCAAAATAAATGCAAGGAGAGAAGAGAACTAAGGCTTGATAGGTCATATCAGGAGAATGATGAAGAAGTGAAAGCTGAACTAATGGAAGAGTTCAAAAACATCACTCCTGAAGAAGGAAGACAACTAGTGAATCAGGCTAGTGTTTTGATTTTTCCTGAATGGGACATCACAGATGCAGTGGCTTTCAATGCCATTATAAAGTCTAAGAATCCTTTTCAGGATTATGAAGAAGAAGTTAAGGCACCATTACAAAACTCTACCTTCAGTGAAGAATATGAGACCTTGGCAATTTGGGCATTGGCTCCGCAAGGAAGAAAGCCAGACATTGCTGATATTAATCCAAATTTCAAAGGAGGATTAATAATAAAGAGGGCTTCATAGAATACAACAATCGAAGCCATTAGTTTAACTGTAAATGTGGCCAAGTTGGCCCAAAAGACTATTGAAAGGGAGGAGGCTGAAAGAAAGATCCTAATGGAGAAGTATAACATTTTAATTGAAGAATATAATAAAATGCAACAGAGGAATGTTGAGCTACAAACTAAAGTAGAAAGGTTCAAGTATAGACATACTGGGGAAACATCCAATACTCCAGGAACTAGTGCATAACCTTCCACAGTAGGGTCAATGCCTCCTGCTTCTCCAAATGTTTCTACACCAGGGTCTCCCATTCAAAATCTTGCTCTTACCCCTCCTCTATAACAAGTTGATGAACAAATAGAGTGATCTGTTGATCCAACAAAGAGGCAACTCATGTAGGAAATTGATCAATTATAGACATCACTAAGGGTAAAAGAGGAGGGTTTTCTTTCAAAAGAAAAATAAATTGTTACTCTTATTTTGGAGCATTTAAATGAAAAGGTGGATAATAAACTACCCTCTATACATTCTTTGTATTATTTGCTATTTGAAACAATAAATAATATTGATAGGGATCAGGGGATAGTGATTCCAATAATTCAAAATTGGATCCCTAAGGAAAATAATCTAGATGTTATGAATAAAGCCTCAAGGTTTGATGTAAATAACAGGCCCCAATCATTGAAGCCTACTTATATATTAGTTAAATCATTGCAAGGTTTTCAGAGCTTACCAGATGATCTAAGTAGGAAGATTAGGGAATTGGTAAAGAACTTCAGTGATTGGGGTAACACACTGTTACCTGATATAACTGATGAGCAGGGGGAAATCAGAACACTCCAACAATGGCAGGATCAAGCAAGTAAAGTCATAAATAATCAAATTAAAATTATTTGTGATGAATCAGATTATGATTTGTTGGTAAATTGTATGGATAAGATTATTGGTACTGGCTCATTTTTGGAATATTTTGAAAGAGATGCTAATTAGGTAGCGGTAAAGTATTTTCCTTATAGTACAAAGGTAAAAGAGGTGATTATTTTGATTGGCCAACTGACGAAGAATACCTGAGGTGGGTGGATAAGTATTTAAATGATGATGAGTAAAAAGAGTGGGCTACCGATAGGTGGAAAATCAAATGCTGCGGTTACAAAATTTCCAATTTTGTATGGATGACTGTCTTAGCATGGGTTTCGCATGGTTTTTTGTTATTGCATCAACCTTCCTCCACCGACATGATGAATGAGAATATGCTCCAGGATGATTGCTATTGTAACAATTTTTGAACAAGAATATTTTTCAAGGTGGTGGTTGTTGTAACAAATTTTGTAATATCACGAGGTGCTCCAATTGACTGGTGGCAGGTGTACTTTTTGGCCTAGTGCTTGTTTGCTCCTTCATTTTCTATAAGAAGGATTTCAAAGGCCAGAAGTACAGGTTAGCAAGTTAGATAATTTTTGTCGAGTCTAGGTGAAGTTGCAGAGCGAATTGTAAAGTCTGATGGTTTTAGAGAAATGCAATTTAGGTTTTGAGTCATTATGTAACAAGTTTTGAGTTCATAGAGATTTAATGTTGTAGAACAGTACTAGCATTTGAGTTGAAATGAAAATTCGAGCTCATATCTCTCCATTGTACATGCATATTCGTGTAGTTCAGTATTTGTTTGTCTTTGCCTAGAGCTTGCTACAAATTGCAAATCATTGACTATCTTATACAATGGATTGTGTTTAGTTATCTCATGCTCCAGATAGTTGATATTGTCTATGAACAACCAATTCTAGTTGATATTATCTTATCGTGTTGAACTATTAAGTGAGATCATCTGCTATTGTTAATGTTGTTTATAATAATGGTGCGAGGGTAAACTCATTAAGGGATCACCCTCCCAGGTCTTGCAGAGCCCAAAGTGTAATGAGGCTTTTAAAGTCCTCATCAGTTGGTCCAGGTCCTTCGAGTTGCCTTCAATTGGAATTGGCAATTCCATAGGTATATTAGAAGACAAACCTGGTTACATTGTAAAAAGAACCAACATACACATCAACCACTGAACAACCACCTCTACAACTGACTTTTTAATCTTGTATGATTACATGAAACATAAAACACACTAATTTCAAGGTTGTTAACATCACTATTGAAATGTTTTAATTTTTTGACCTTCAAACATTAAAAAGTACATCATTAAATTAATTATGTAATGGCATAAAAATTAAAAACATCATGAATTAATTATGTAACCACATAAGTCAAATATAATTCTATCAAGAAATTAATATCAAATAGATAATAGAATCACATAACTTATACATTTCAATGTCATTGATCTTCTTCATCCAGCTCTTTGTCTGTATCATCCAATCCAGATTCAGCATTGTAAGAATTGGTCATATCATCATCATCGTCATCAATATTAGTTTCGATAATGTCATCATCCATACGGATGTCATCTTCATGAACATTAACTCCTACATCATCATCATCTAGTTCCTCCACTTCGACATCTTCGTCAAGGACATCATCAACTAACTGTTGATCCTGATCATCATCTACATCATCTTCTAGTTCTTCGGTATCTTCTTCCACCACATTATACTTTACCGTCCTTCCTCTTGGATCATGTCTAACAACAAATGACCAACCCGGTTTACCTAGAACCTCTGTGTAAAATACCCGCTCACATTGGCTTGGAAGAACATAGGGCTCATTTCCAGCTCGCTCAATCAACCTTGTATTAACCATGGTAAATCCATTATCATGTTCAATAAAAGTTCTCTCAAGATCATTTTCATTCAATCGTATCCTATACCATAGGATGACGAACAAAATTAATCTGAAGGACTTAAAGTCACACTCAAGTATATCATCCAAAATCCCATAGTATCAATTTTCTAAGACTTCTGGATGCATGTTGCTTCTAGATAAACATTAGTCACCTGAAAGACTGTAGTTATACCAGAATCACAAGTTTTCTTCATGTCATCCAACATTTTGATTCAAAATTTATAACCTTTGCACCACATAGCCTTGTGGTGTTTCACCTGCAATATGTCAAACATGTAAAAATTATTGCAATATCGTCAATTGATAAACATATTTATTCTTGGCCGAATGTATGCAAAGAAAACAATCTCAAGATATATATACATCAATATAATTGAAAATAATTAAATAATATGGGTGATTAATATATTTATACGTACCTGTTTATCTCTTAAACCATATGCTAAATCAATTTCCTTTTGTGTAACATTGAAATCTCCATTACGATGAGCTTCTTTAACCAATGAAGCCACACCTTCCCATGTTAATGCGTGACCAGATTGTTGACATCATTCAATCCATACTGTCATCTAATCAAGATTGTTGGTGATGTACAAATTTAGTGCATCCCACTCTCGACCATCTGTACCAAAATAAATTGAAATTCACAAATGACGTATAATTAGTTAAATACCACAGTATATGACCTTAATTTATAATTGATGTATATTGAAAATTAAAAATTAAATAAGTACAATATGCATAAAAACCATATGTAAAATGCATTCCAATTAATCTCCATGACCATCTTATAATTACCTCACTTTCCTCAATCTACCTTTCCCCAATAGGTACTCCCCTTCAAATTTGTTAATGGAGTTGGGATCTCGAATGTGATCTAAATGGATCTTTGCTGCAAACTTAGGAAGATATTCACTAATGTACACCATGGTTTGGTATACCATATATCCCTCAACCATAGAACCCTCAGGATGTGCTCTTTGTCTAACCAAAGCCTTAAAAAAATTCAAGTGCCTCTCAACCATCCACATTGACCTTGTGTGTACAGGTCCACACAATTCAATCTCCTCAACTTAGTATATGAGGTAGTGTTCTTGTGCATTGAAAAATGTTGAAGGTAGACACTTTTGAATTTCACACATTAGATGAGGAATTTTTCTCTTCCAATAATTTATATCTTCTTTATGGATTTCTTTAGATGATAGCCATCTACAAGTGATTCAAGGAACAAATATATTAATGATATTTAAAAAAAATATACAGCATATTACATAACAAGTAAAACAAATGGCAATTATAAGATGTATACAGCGAATTGAATAAATCTTGCTACTTACCTCATATATTTTCCAAGATCATATATAACTTGCTTGACATTGTTGTCAAAGTTTTCTGGGAGAGATAGAGGTAGAACGTACTGCAACAATTATAAAATGATCTTTTCATTATTTTTCCAAAAGTAGTAAACACAATACATTGAAAAGTACATGCATTATACAAGTGTATATAATTGTAGGCGTCCAATTTTGATCACTTCCATATGATCAAACGCGTCTCCTTATTCATTTGGTTGCTCACCCCCTCTGTCAATATTAATTAAGCCAATTGTTTAATTAATACCTTGCATCTTGCACAAAAGTCCTAAAGTATTTAATTTAATACTTTTCCCCTCTTCCTCCTCTAAATTAAATAAATATGCACTTTTATTTAATCTAGTCATATTCCCCTTTTGAATTAAAATTCATTTTTTAATTCATCCTTTCTCTCTCATGGTCACATCCTCCAACTTTTGTAAGTTGGTCCCTAATCCATTTTAATTATTTTCATCTTCTTCTAATTAACCAGGGTTAGCATGTGCACACCCTTAACCACCATTAAGGTCACATCCTCCATAATTTCCCACTTGCCTCTAATCAGTCATTAGTCCATTTAACTGAGTACTTGCACAACCTTAATCATTTGATTAACCTAACCTAATCCTCATCCTATTTATGACACATGTCCTTGAGTCAACCTTATTAAAGGCTTTCTCCTTTTGGACAAGGCATCCCCCTTCCCCAAGTGAATTTTTAATTCACCTTTTAATCCCCCAAGGCACCTAAAAGGAATTTTTAATTCCTTCACTTCTCCCCACATGTCCTCTATTCATTCTTTATTCTTTCTCTCATCCCCATGAGAATATTTGAGGAATTTTTAATTCCTCACATGTCCTCTCACCCACATGGGGACAAGGACCTCCTTTATGAGGAGATCTTGTCCAATCCCAAGGTACTTTGTACCCCTCTCTATGCCATGTCCTTGTCCTTCCACCTCATGTCCACTTCACCTTTTAGGGCTATCTCACATGCCACATGTCAAGATGTGAGGGCTTGTAAGTTCTCAAATCACCTTAGCCCTACATCTTGATATTTGGTGGATCAATCTCAACCGTCCATTTCCCCTAGAATTTCCCAAAAATCCTATAAATACCCCCTCTCTTCTCTCATTTTGGGGAGATCATTTGTGCTAGCCAAACTCTTGCAGTTTTGTTTCTCAACCAACACTTAGTTATTTTCATGTTTCCAAGCATCATTTGCATCTCACATCTCACATCTTGTGCCATCCAAGGAGCATACACGTCAAAGATCGAAGGGCCAACCAAAGGATCGACTCAACGCAAGGTATAAAGTTCCATTTTGTGGCTTTGTCTTGTTTTGTTTCCAACTTAGGCTAATCTTGAAGTGTAGGTTGTTTTAAGTTGTTTATTTGCACTCTTTTAACTTGTTGCTTGATTTCTAACCCTCTAATTCCACCTATCACAATAATATACCAGAATAATTACCTTAAGGAAGGTATGCCAATCGTGCGTTTTCATCCCTGACCCAAATTCACCTTTCTTTGTTATTATATTTTTTATGTTCATAGCAAATCTTGTGGGAAATCAAATTTTTTGTATGACTTCTTTTATAGCATTGCTTTGCTGCTCTGTTAATATCTAAGGAAGGGTACTTATATTAATTTGGTCTCCATCACTATTAAATTGAATGACATTTTTCATTGCATGATTGGCTTCCTGAATGTCACTACAAATTTTGACAATTTTTTCTTTGTCATGCCTTCCATCCAATATTTTCCATAACGTTTCTGTTATATTCTTTCCGATATGCATTGTATCAAATTAATGCACAATTTGTAGCTGTTCATAGTAGGGCAACCTACTAAATTTTCTAGGATAACTTTTCAGTCCCTGTGGAAGCTGGCCATTAATGCCTTGATGACCTTCATGAAGCATATAAGTTAAACAAATTAACAACGACAATCATTGTCGATTACAACATGATTAAACACAACACAATATAAAAATATAAATTCAAAACATATCATATTTGATAGATAAACAATTTGATCCGATGTATAACCTTGATGATTAATTCTATTATATTCCAACTTCCATAGGCGAGGTGGCATTCTTCATGGTTTTGATGTAGTCTCCTCTTTCCCATTGAAAAGATGTTTTTCAGTAGTTCGATACTTATGATTTCTATGGAGGAAGTGCCTATACTCATCAAACACCTGCTTTCCTAAACTTGT